>JAQFZX010000299.1:0-70222 GCA_034682405.1 Hydroisotoma schaefferi
TCATCCCATCAACCCACAAGCAGCGCACGCTTTCTACGAGGAAACGCTTCGACGGGTAGTCGTTCCATTTTCCTTCACATATACTTTAGCCAGGATCTTGCCTAATTCGTAAATAGGGCTGCTGGCTTCACCTATATTTTAATTTTACAAACTTGGTGCATGAGTTGGTTAGTTTATTCAAGATTTTATGTCAGACAAGAAAAGAAACGCCATTAGGCTCCAACTGCCTTTCCCAGTTACAAGAAGATATAAAATAAGGCTTTTGGTTGACTGAGTTAAGACTAAGACTGCAAAGCCTAAGGTCGGGTGGATGAGCATATTTAAGTTTATGATTGCTCTGTATAAATGAAAGAAACACTGTGGCCGTAATATTCAGACTTGATAAGAGCTATTCACTGATGCAAATACGGTTCGAAAACATGAAGCAGCTCAAGAGTTAAAGTATAACTCACCGCAACTAACTGTCTACATAGACAAGCAAATTCAGGTTAACTCAATATTGAATTTTGACTGTCACCGGTAAAGCAGACCTGTGAATTTGCAATAATTGTATCCATCCCTAAATTAGATGTAATGAAGAAACGGGCGTAGGATAAAACTATAAACTAGAAAAACGGGTTATTACCGTATCTAATTGTTAGACTTCTGTCAGATACATCTCAAACGTTTTTCCTAACTTTCCTTCTAACTAACGCTCATAATTAATGAGTGTAAGAATTACAGAACAGAAGTCTTGAAGTTCTACCCATCAAACTCCAGACTGCATAAATATTAATGGAAGAAAGCCATTGACATTTTCCATTTCCAAATAATAGCAATAACTATATTCCCAGTCTAGTCTCCCCAATTCCCAACTAATCCAAAACTTTCCCAAAGTTCCCCTTCTGTGGGAAAGAAAGTTGCGATTAATCCTGTAAAAAGTGGAAACTTCATGAATAAATCAAGCCAAAATGAAGTAAACTTAAACCCTAAAAGAAATTACGGGGTGTGGTTATGCTTGGGATAAGTTAAAGGTTAGTTTTAAGTAGCAGTAAAGTCACAGGTATATCTCTATCTCTAATGTAAGCTTGAGAGAGAGAGGTAGGCAAGGCAGGAAGGAAGCCAAAAACCGGGCTCTGGGATCCAAGGTGACTCCGTAACAACCTACCCGGTTCGGGTTCGCCTTTATGCAAACTGAAAGCCTGCCCCTTTAACCCTTTATTATATTTTGGTACTTTTAACTAAGTACTAAATTTGCCCTCATATAGAGTGATCCAGGTCATGCTAATGCTATACACTCAATTCAATATTCTTTAGAGACTTGAATCCATTTGGAGGAATTATTCCGCTTCCGCATCACAGCAATAATACTACGATACGAACGGTGACGGCTGCTTGAGGGAAGTAATTCAAACAACATTGAAAGCAACAAGGAAATCCAATTTCCTCTTTAATAACAAGCAATCATTTCACCTTAAGCTTAGAGTAAAGGTTCCTTTGGTTCTGCTTGTTTGGTTGCTATTTTATGAAAGGCAGGCTGCCTATAAAGACCAACCTTTTGACAGAAAGAGAGATGTAAACGAAATAATAAACTTTTACCTGGCTTTTGGCTGCCTGGATATGAGCAGCAGAAATGCCAGACCAGATGAGACCAAGAAGATTCGTCATGGTATAACTTTCATCAACAAAACAGCAACTAACCACAGACCTCATCGTCGTGTACAGAATATGGGATTTATGAAGCAGAATATTATTTCAACCACAAGTCAAATCATTTTATTACTACTGGTGACTGCTTGAAAATGCTAAATAGAATGAATAGATGGAAACAAGGGGTTTTCATGGGTCGTTTACGTAGTATTCTTTGTCTAGGTTGGGGCTGGGTTGAAGGGGATTTAATGGTGCATCATACCTTGAACATTTAGTCTGAACATCAATTATATTATAACTGACCCATTAATTACTGTTACTAGGCTTTACACTTCTATTCATTAAAAAACCGGGACTTAAATCTTTCATAGAAAGGTAGCCCGATAGCCCGAAGTTTCTAGGAAAAGGGTTTTGTAAACGAGTAAATAATTAAAGTCATTTGAGATAAAGACAAACATAAGGGAAGTGTTGTATTAAGTTTGTAGTGAATATAATGGTCGTGAACTGTTCATTAATTGTTTTATTCAAATAACGTTTGCTTAATTGCTTTTATATTCCATTTAAGAAGCTACTTTTTTAATTAGAGACTATAATTCATAACTCGAATAGCTCTGTTTCATAGGTATTACTTTTGTTTAAATTATTCTACACAAGACTTGAACTTTTATACTTTATCAAGATGAGGAGAGAATATTGTTTGGTTGATTAGATTAAATTCCGACCAGTCTCGGTTTTGAAACTTTCATTAGCCTCACTTATGCTGTGCCAGTGTTGTTTAAAATCCTAGATTAATAAAGTAAAAGGTAATTTGTGAGACAGAGATTAAGGTAAACCCAAAATGTATTCCTAAACTAGCTTACTACGGCTAGGTCCTTACGCCACAACTTTTTACACAAAAGACAAAAGGTGTGTTATCATTATTATCATCATTGAACTTGCAAGAAATCAAACTCCAACAGTCAGTAGTAATTATTATGGCAAAATATGCAACAAAATGCTGTAAACAATTATCCTATTCACATACTTGACTTGACTACTGACAGTGCGCGTTTGCAAATAAATATTTGAAGTAAATCGCATACTTGAACTTCCTATAGATCCAAAACGAATACCGTTTCCATTAAAACAACTTTTTTCCGGTAATACGTACCACATTACTTTACTTTGTTCTAATTGTACGGGAGTAGGACTTTAGCCCAGCTTCATTCAATCACAAACGCAAATAATTGCAGGAAAATGCATCGGATAAACTCCCAATTATTCCATGCAATTGCACCGGCAAACGTCTATCAAAATAACTGATAAACCGGTTCTCGGTCTTTAGATTCGTTATAAAAAAAACAGGAAGGAGCTTTCATGAATGACTACGGTACATAGATAATATCTAAAACCTATTCTACTGCTATTACATCATAGCGTAAGGTATTAGCATTAGCAAGTATGCTGAACGCGAACATAAGACCGTATTTGACGGACGAGTGACATGGAAATCCAACCTTTTTGCCGTGATTTTAAGTCTGTGTCGATTTCCCGTCCACTTCATACCTTCATCCCGTTGAGCTTGTCAACATTCAATTAAATACGGTTACTACAAATTGCAGGTAAATAAATATCACGCATGCAAAAAATTGCTTAGAAACTTCTAAGGTATCTAAAGTACTGCAGAAGGTGTTCCTGCTAAATGCATTGGATTCTGTTCCAATTTACAATCCAATTTCATAAAAGGTTTCTCGTGGTTTGCAATCAGTCTGGCTTCTTCTTAACAGCTCTGAAGTCTGAAGCCTTTGACACCATTATCCTATCCTTGAACGTCTGTCATCGTCGTCGTGATACGAAACTTACGAGCATAATATCTACGCTTACAACAAAAGTCCAAATGAATGATACTGTGAACTTGTTAGGCTTTATTTCATAGAGCTTCAAACGCAACGTGAAGGATGCTATGTAATTGAATTTTGCTTTGGCAGTTCAATCAAGTTGTTGATGCTTCTTACTGACAGAAAATATTTTGTAGAATAATTCATAAAATATAAAGCGTTGAGCAAACTTTTCCCCGTCTATGCTTGACCACAACATTTTTTCCAACGTTAATATTAAAATTGAATCATGAAGAATTTGAACATAAAGGATTTTGCACACATGGAGTACAATAGGAGATGAGAACAGGAGGGCTGAAGCAAACAACTGCTGCTGCTAAAGAATCTAACTGCATTCCACTTTTTTATGTGACCACAACTTAAACAAGTTTTATAACTTTTGTAAACCCAAATTACTAATAGCAAAGGAAATTATATACACCTAGCAGTCTTTATGGTTAGCGAAGATTGTAAAAAAAGAAACCTCAGTCGCGCGGCTAAAGCTTGGCTGGGCTACAGCGTCTTTCTTCACTTATTAGGGTCTCGGGTCCTTTTTTTGGCATTGGACAGCAACTTCTGTGTAATTCCCTTATCACGACAACCCATACAGAATTGTATTAGGTATATAGTATTCTAGAACTCAAAAACAGTCTAAGAATGATATTATCCTTGAAGCTTTCAGGCATCGGAACTCAAAGTCAAAAGCTAGCAGATGCTTATCTTGCTCATCATCGTCAGAGTAATCAAAATAGTTACACCATACCATGGCATTTTGATGATAATCGTCCATCATTTCAATTAAAAAAGGCTGCATGCATCTCAGCCACCAACCTTAACCCTTGCATTGAGAACAGCTTAAGCTTTGGTTTACCTACTACCTTACATATTCAAATGCAAAATAATGAAACGAACTAACTAGTTTTTCATGGAACAAGTTATCCTTCAATATACTATCGGTGATTGCGTGATTCAATCCAGCGAGTAGATGGGAAAAGTGACTCAATTTAGGTGTATTTCACTTGGTGGAAAATTTTTAGCCAAGCTTTATATCAATTTCATTATCATTACTTCTTTTAGTACTGACCGAGTAGGTATCTAAAAGAATAATTGAGCTGACACATACAATGAACAATGAAATCAACTCCAATCCATTGGATAAAAACTTCTACTTCTTCCCTCCGTGTCATTCATTAGCCACAAGTTACTAGACAGACTAATCAAATCCAACAAGAAGGACTAGGACCGAAACTCTACGAGGGGAAAACATTATTCCTCTGTTTTATACGGCAGGTAATTTAATTCAAAGACAAGCTTAACAACTGATAATAATAAAAATAATGCATTTATGCCTAAAAGCCTCAGGCAATCAATCTGGCCATCAAGTATTCTATTTTTTATTTAAAACCCGGCCCTTCTTCTTTTTACCTACATACTAAGCCTAAAAACATACAGACAGACGGACAGACGATACAATAGAAATATTGTTATTCCTTAGTAGAAAGGTAGTTTCTATCTGTGTCGCCTGCCCCTGTCTATTCCTTTGTGTGTGCATACAACTACTAATGCTGATAAACTAATAATACACTTGAAGTTTCAAGTGTACGAGAAAAATCTCAGCTTATCTTTCCTTTCAAAATCCTCAGTTTATGTACAGCTTCCGCCAATATAATATTTATAAAGAATACCTACTGATTAGTGCCTTGCCTACAATGCCGATGACAGTCATTGGAGTAAATACAAAATGACATGGAGATCATGAAGTTTTCAACTGACGATGATTATGATGTGATATGAATGATATGATGCTGAATTGAGTGAAAGGAAGTATACAAAATGCGTTGTGTGAATCGTGAATGCATCATTAATTTTTGTTCTCGATTACTACTGGATAGATTATGAATGACGAACCTATTCCTGTCATTAGCAGTAGCAAAATACGACATTCATTAGTTTCCTATGTTCCTCGAGCTTAAAATACGATAGAAATGTTAAGGTTAGGAAACGAGTGAAGTGGTAAGGCCACTGAAATGAAGATTAAATTCTAAACTTAATCGTTGATTATAAAAATACAGGAAGGAATATGCAAACAAAAATATGAGTTACTTGGGCAAGTTTCTCGAGGATCTAGTGGGAGAGGCTATTGATGACTAGTCTACATTTATATTATATGGTTTTTACTAGACTTAGACTAACTATAGACTAATGCTGGTTGGTTTGGCAAAGAAGCAACTTAACTACACATGAATAGAACATTTAACAGCATTATTTATGTACGGATACTTTTGGAAGATTAACTTCAGCTGGGCCTGTTCCCATTTAGATAAGACAAAAGGAAGAAAGAGCTCAAGGCCTTCGATGATGTGTCTGTTGAGGTTTTTATTACTGTATCTGCTAAGTTCAGGATATCCTCATAATGCAACTTCTTTCTGCTTAGTTGAGTTACCTTATTATTACCAAAAGATATTTTCCAGTCATGTAGTTATAGACAGTTACAAGTGTATGACATCCATTACAGAAATTACATTATTCAGGAAATAAGGGATCCGCGTCCCAGTAAAAATAAGGAAGATAAGAAAATACTACCCTAATTTGACCTGCTAGTTTACCCATATTTTACATGAATAAGACGGCAATATTTAAGTCGCAAGGCAAGGCGTCTTGTCTGTTTACAACCGTCTAGATAAATACCCGTTAGTCTAGTCATAGACCATACTGTACTTATAAATAAATACAAAAAAGCAGTGAACTCTCAAGTTATTTGTCGGATTGGATGCAAGAGAAGTTTTTAAAATAACAAGGAATAACCGAATATGATCTGTTATTTTTCGTAATGTTCTGTTGAGTAAATTAATGATTGCACCCGTGAACTCTATTCATTCCTGTATTTCGAGTATTAAAAAAATTGGTAAAAAATTATTTATAATCGTCAGCTTTTTATTACTATGAAACTTTCAATAATTAAGTTAGCCTATGCATGGAGTATTATTTCTCAAGATTAGATTTACGACTCAGCCTGTTTGTAGTTCGTAAGAAACGTTAAACGAAAGAGAAATAAACACAGGCCATAATTTTTGTCTAAAGTTTAACAAGATAAGGATTGCATGGGCAAGGAAGATGAGATGGTATTAGTTATACACATGCATCTAAAGTGAGCATTTTCGTCATGTTATATTACTGCTTGCAGATACTGGCTTTACCTAAAAACAAATATTATTATTATTATAGAGGTTTGTGGGGCATAGCCGTTAGAGTTTCGAAAGGTTGCCAAAAGGATTAGGGACGGACTTTTAGTTCCATTACACAAAGAGTGACCTTAACGAGAAAAAGGATTAGGGATAATAATAAGAAAAGGGACAATCTTGTGAACTTCGTAAGACGCAGTAAAAAGGATGACTCACGCTAAAGAACAGCTTAAGAAACGTAAAGAAAGGACGGTTAGATTTCCCTTGGGGAACAATTAATAGATAACTGTAAGCTACCCGATTCCTGCATCCTTTCAATAAATCTACATTAGATAGACGGAACAGTCTGAAAGCTTTATTAATGCAATCATTTCTTCAGTATTAGAAAGTATAATTCTCCAACGCTAAATGTGGTAAAGAATGGCTGCATTTTTTCATTCCGGAGTTTATTTAGATTGAATGCAAGTGAGTGTCATAAAAGTTCATTTAACTTTATCTAAAAGCATACACTTCCTCAAAACTGGGTCTCTTTAGGAATGTTTCATGCATGTTGTAGTATTTGTATTCTATAAAGCAATTGATATAAATCCTCTCTCCTCTAAATAGAGGTTGGATATAACTAACTTAAACTTATGAATACTAATGGTAAAGTCAGCAAGAAGCAAGAAGCATATGAGTGATACAATAATTGTTTTGGCGTTTAAGGAATCATCGCTCGGAATGAATTATTAGTTCAGCAGATAGATAGTTCACTGACTGAAGATTAACTTTATCATAATTGCGTCTTGTTAATGACTAAATGTAAGCTCTTGACTTTGAGGCAATCTTCATGCGATTGTGAAACTAAACTTATATGTTGAAGGAATCACTTTTATTGGGCTGTGAAAAAGTTGATAATCCTTACCCATGAAAAATTTAGTAGGAAATACACTCAACTCCAAAGTTTGTTTAGACTATGCGAAACATTAAGATCCTTATAATACTTGTTTCTAAACCTCAAAAAGTACGTTTGGAGGAAGTTTGGGACAAGTGCTTCCAGATTGTATTGCTATTAGAAGGTTTTGGAGAGATGGAATGTTTAAAAAATCATGAGTCTTAACCCTTGAGTGAGCTAGGTAATGGATGAATTTAAAACACGCCATTAGTTGGGCAAATGTCTTCCAGACATGAAACCGAGCTCCAAGAACTTTCAATTGGCTCTTCTATTACCGTTTATATGCTACATTTTTGTTGTCACTGTTTTATTATTATTATTATTATTAGCCACTTTCCTATCCATGGGGCTTGCTCTATCACTGTGGATAACTTTTGAAATAAAACTTAAACTCATAAACTTACTTTGTTTCCGACTAGAAGTAAAGGCACTTTGTCCTGACCCTTGACTCGACTTATTTGTTCTTTCATAGTTTTGATATCCTGAAATGTTTGATGATTCGTTATGGAATAGACGACAAGGAATCCTTGCCCATTTTTAATATACAAGTCTCTCATGGATGCAAACTGCTCTGTTCCAGCGGTATCCAGTATTTCCAGGACACAGGGGGACCCATCCACTTCAATTTCCTTACGATAAAAATCCTCTATTGTGGGATCATATTTTTCCATAAAACATCCCGAAACGAATTGAACTGTCAGGGCACTTTTGCCCACACCCCCTGATCCCAACACTACCACTTTGAATTCACGCATTGTCACCGTATAAATTTATAAAAAGTTAGCTCAGTCAGTCACTGTATATTATTTTTATACTTTTACGGATGTCTCCAAATCAAAAGTATAGTATGAAACTTTGTTAGAAAAGGATAAAAAGTATATTACTTTACCTCTGCTTGTAAAAATGTTTTGATAATAATGATCAAGATATTCATCATAAGCCACACTTTTTACATTCAAGCAACACGGTGTCCGTTCAATTAAGCATCAAAACTTTGGAAAGAACTTTTAGTTTAAGAATTATACTTTTTTTTCATGTATTTTTACAAAACCAGAGGCTTGTTTTTTCACAAATCATTTGGCACAAGAATTACTGCAAAGACTCACTCTTCAGTCTGGATAATTTATATTTATTTCTGTAGCAAATTATTACCTCAACCTTAAACGCTTTCTACTGATATCTTCCAGACACGAACTATGATAGTAGTAAAGTTAAGTAATAGCTGTAACTCAACTGTAACCGTTGGCCGTCACACCTTCAACATTAACTAAGGTTTTAGTTCAATAATATTCCATTCAAATTGAATGACCAAATCCAAAATAATGACACAATACTCTCTAGCTGCATAAACTCATTTAACTCATGGACGGCTGGAAGTGGTTGCTTGGTTGGTAATTGTAAATGATTTTTTATGAAGTAAATGAAGTGCTAGAATAACAAAAAACGTGACTCAAGTGTTTGCCACGCTGATTAAATATCAGTTAAGCTAGCCATATCCGCCTTGGTTGGTATTAAATTACTTGGGTTCATAACAGCTCTATACCAGATACAGTACAGTTAGTTTAGGTTGCATTGATACTGAGGAAATAGTATCTGGATTGGATGACAGTTATCATTCAAAGCTTAAAAAAAGCAACTACTTTCCACGTTCAATGTTTCGCTCATGTTTTTTCTTATCTGGATCTGATAAGGGTCAAGTACTGACTGAAGGAATGATGATGATGTGCGTATAGAATTTCTAAAGAATCCCAGCCAAGGAAATTGTCCAGCCACGGTACTTCCTGTATGTATTCTTTACAACACGATGGGTGCTATCCGACCAAAATATAAGCCAACACTGTGGGATGTCAACTTTTCCTTATCATGCTCGTCAAGGGAATATTGAAGTCTGTAAATGTACAAAATAGAATTCTATTTCCATCATTTATTACAACTCTTTTTAGTCGTATAGTAGTACAGCTTTTATCTCGAGTTTACGATAACTGTCGACAATTTTATCGCCATTCAATATTCATGCTCGTATAAGTCAGGGTGGGTGAGGAATATTTGTCGAGTAATTTTGATGACTTATCATTGGGTTGCATTGGCATGCAGTACAAATTAGTGCATTTAATTTTATGTACTGTGAATGTAGCATAGTGAATTGTAAACTTTGACGGATCCGGACCTGATAAGTGGACGTTGACCCTTTGGGTTTGGTATATTATGCTAATTCTGAACAAAATTAAATAGTTTAACAAAGCAGTGACGACTGCGGTTATTGTTTCTCTAATTTATTGAATGAATGAGCTATCAAAAGACGTATCTACTTATTTTTAGTAGAGAAGCTATTAAAAAAATGTTGTAAATGAAAAATGGCCCTTTACTTTTGTATTTATAGTCTTTTGTTTATAAATGATGGAAATCATCATCATCATATATTTCTTGATGTATGACTTACTACAGAAATAAACAAAAATAGCAACTGTTCTAATCAGTTGGAATTTTAACTTTATTGCAAATGCAGCGCATTTTAATAATGCATTACGTCTGCACGACAAAAGCAGGTTACAGGAATGCACAAATTCTAATAGAATCCAAGTGATTTTTACCCATTCTAATGGAATATAAAGATGCAATAAAGTAACACGCTGTCTTATTCTCATTGTGAAATAAACTTATTCATTCACACGCTCTAAAGACAGCTAAAAAAATCAAAACATTCATTTCTTATTCTGTCAAGTTAATCGTGGTAGGCTAAGGCTTTATGCATAACATCATGTACGATACGAAGTGTGAGAAACGTGGATTTTTAATCTTCAATTTAAAAAAAAAATAGTTACGCAACTTCCTAAACAGAACCGGAGACATTTTAAACCGTAATCAGCAAAAACAACAAGTTGACAAATAAAGTCTTGTTAAAGAATACATACTAGCTGTAGCTGTATTGTAAGCGATCAAAATTAAATGTCGCTTTCATTTAACCATTTGTTTTTATAAAAACTACGACTTATAGTGTGTAGGGTTTATTGCTAAAGTTTAAAATGACTGACAGAAGAGCTGCGGTTTACTATTTATTACTACATTAATATTCTCTACGCTTCATGACCTCACTAAGCAGTGCAGTTGGATAATAAATGCCACGTTTATATAACGTAACGTTCACTTTAAATCTTCACAACATTTCACACCTTTCTCGTTCTGTTTTTCGTGTTATTTTTAATAATCGGCTCAGTTCTAATTTAAAAAGGCTATCAGCCTTTATTTTTTAATTTTTATTGTGACACAGAAAAGAGACACGTTTTTGAAAGTGTCAGACTGGAATTCATTTTTAACCCGACGAACAAACCATCATTGAACGAAATTGAAATTTTGCACATTTAAGTAAAAAAAACTTAACTTCAGTCATACTTTTTAGCATTTTAGCTTATAACAAGCCTGAAGTTTGAGTCGTCTTCAGTAGTTTTAGCCAATATATCTTCTTTAACAATGTTTTATCACAAAAATTGTCCCGGAGTTTTTTTTCTAAACCATATAGTATTAATTTTAAAATATCGATTGTTACTCTTCAAAGTAACCAAAAATTACACATTGATTTAGACTCTTCATTGCTTTACAAAAATGAAATTTGCCTTTTTGTCAGACTCATAAAAGTTATTGTTAATATTAATTAAAAACTTCAAAGTGAAAGCATATTTCCAAAGATAATCTTAGATATCAATCAATCTTAGTAAAAATTAAAAACTGGGTTCAAGAATTGGGGCTCCCGACACTTAAATATAAAACATATTCCTCTACAAAATGTCAGATTCTGACCAAAAATTAATTTTTTAATGCAATTCAGCAAGATCTTTACAAATGAAAAGGAAAGGATGATAAAGGGCATAAATTATGGAATATATCCTGATAATCTTCCACAATCTAGCGTACTTATAATTATTATTTCAGGGTACCAAAAGGTACACAGATTACACAAAATAACCCATACTCAAGTCAATTTTATTAATTTAAAGCAATTGAATATTTTTAAACTCTCACTCTTTCGTATTCTTCTCGTTCACTTCCACGAACCTTGGTCGTTTTTACCAAAAATTTTGGAACCGATTTGTAAACCTCCTAAGTTTTGAAACTTATTAAAATATATATCTATCAGTCACTTTAGCTACTACTTATTGTAAAACATAACTAAAGCATGCAACTTGAAAGAACTCTCCTCCTAAGTCTAGGGATATGCTGTGCTGATGTTGATAATAAGAAACAATTTCAATGATGAAAGTGCAACTGGCTAGCACTCAAACTTTGTAAGGTTGTAGAGTAGTGGATCCTACTCCTTGGCTATCTCTCAACCGTTTGCTTAGCGAAACATCACTTGAGCTTTACAAAAAACCAGGAGAGAGTATTATACCACCACGGATTCAGCTATAAAGATGAGCAATAGTTGCTGCAAAATGCAAAGGAAAGCATACACAACTTGGTCCTGTACCTTAGCTATGAAAGGATGATACTTGTAACTTCTAACCCTGTTAGTTTTGCTTATCCCTAGCTCATAGCTTTAGCATTTACTCAAACATAAAAGCTGTAACAAGTAAGACCAAATTGAACCCTATTTTACAGCAACTGAGGGGTATCATATACGTGTTTAGGCTGACTTTACTTACTTCTGTACAACTGTAACTGAAGCCTCGCACTTACTTAAGGGAAGTATTGAAACTGTAGTAGTAGAATAACTTGGAAGGAGAGGCTTTTGATTATGAACAAGTCTATGTTATAGTTGGTGTTATGTTGGTTGGGGGTAAGAACTAGTAGTTTATCAGTGTTTCTTTCAACTTATTCATATAGGAAAGAGATGTCTGTAGTCAAGTAAGAGGAGAGAGATGGGATTGCATTGGGGTTTATTATATTATTAAGAGATGTGTGTAAATAAATGGAGTTTGTAGTAGTAAGTTTTGCCGAACAAACGCATGCATTACATGGGATTGTGCATAAGGTTAAATACGGCTGGGAGAGGGGAACATAGGTTTCGTGTTTGTGAATTCCACTTTTCTTACGTTCTTCTGTAGGGGATGGATGGATGGATAGTAGAGTAGGTAATAGCAAGCATGATAGCTAGAAGTTATGGAAGACAAGGTAACTAAGGCTTACTTCTAGTGTTATTGCTAATGTTACTAGAAAGGTAGGAATAGTAGTAGATGCAACGCAACTATTGCCTAATGTTGACTGTTGTGTACTGTACTTGGGGGATATACGTGTGGGGGAGAATCCCTAAGTTGTATTCTAATGTATGCTTAAGGGTTTACAAAAGACTTGGAAATTAAAGAGGGTTCATAGTCAAGTTGGAAGGAAGTAGGCAGTTGTACAGAGCTTTAGGGTGAGAGCTTGAGTTTGACAGGCAACGCTTTGTTTCATAAAATACTTTGCATGGAGGAGGCAATTTTTTAGTAGAAATTAAAAAAGGTCTGGAGAAAGTTTTGGCAATTTTAAACAGGACAGAAAAGACTACAGAAAATGTGGAGTTTGAAGGGTTATTTATAGTTTTGATGTGGTGAAAGAGTATGTAACAAAAGACATGACTCATGGCTTAAAGAAATAAGGAAAGTGAAGCTATTTCGTGAAAAATTGCAACTGCAAAAATGACTCATTCATGCTCACTCGTACGCTGCATAGAGACACTTTCCATGCATGCAAAAAATGAATCCTTCTAACTCTGTTCCAGTTCCATATATTTCTATTGTACTTCTTTATAAGGCTATTTTTACATTTATGCTGAACATAAAGCTACTAGCAAAACAGCCACCTTCTCCTTATAAACCTTTCTCTTGGGTTAAATTACTACAATTAATCTCTCAAACAAAGCAATATCCACTCTGCAATTCAATAAAAATAGCCATGAACTCTGCTAATTACGCCTGTTTCTTAAAACCCAACTTTAAAAGGTTAAAACCCTCTTAAAAATTACACAAAATGCCTTCTTATCATGCATAAAAGAAAGCTCGAAGGAACCCTTAGCCAGCATAGAGAAAGTTCTATCGGAGAAAGCCAAGCATCCCTTATAAAAACAACTCTACTGCTAAACATGACCTTTCAGTGGCTAATCTCTCTCAATTGACCTTAGCTTATCATTTTTATACCTTATCCAACACCTTAACTGGTCCAAAATGATAAGCTAAATGAACCCGTCGTCGTCGTGCCCGTCAGCCACTACGGAAAGCTTCAGCCGGAGAAAGTTGGATGCCGGAAAAGAGACTAAACTTAGCGCAACTTTGTCCTCATATTTCTCACCATAAGAATTTGAAGCACACGCACAGCAAGTACCATTTCGTCATTTCGTCATTTACAAAAAAAAAGGTCAAAGGTTAAATTAACGGTGACCGGTGACCTATTGACCTTTGACCTGTGTAGCAATCAGTGCTTACTACACGTGTCGCCCATCCATATATCTCCATTTCTGACGGCGAAGAAAGGTTTTTTGGAAGCTCGCATGGAACTGGGCCATATGTAAGTTATTTCACCGGCTGTTAAACTATTTTAACTTTTTTAAAACCTTTAAATTCTATAAATTAAAGGGCTAAAAATGGGTTATTTCATTTTGCAGAATCGGCGTCACTGATTAAAAAGTCTCGGACAAGGTTGGTATGTTTTTGGTTATTTATTTGTAAATTTTAAAGTTGGAATATGTATGTATTTTACACAGATTTGGATGGTATTTTATCATGTTTTTTTATAATTTGTAGGATAAAGTGGAAGGATGTCAAGCTCTGGGAGAAAGTTGAGAGTTTACAACAGTTTAACGAGGAGCGTAGAAGACTTTGTACCAGTTGACCCTAAAGGTCGTCATGTTTCCTGGTACAGTTGTGGGCCAACGGTGTACGACGCTTCACATATGGGACACGCACGGTCATATATATCGTTCGATATTTTGCGCCGGGTCATGGCTGATTATTTCGGATATGATATTTTCTTTGTGATGAATATCACGGGTTAGTTGTTTATGAAATGGAGGAGTTGATTTTTAAAGGGTTGGTTACTCTATAACTGATGTGATGTGACTGACATTTGTGGTTTGTTGTGTAGATATTGATGATAAAATAATCAAAAGAGCCCGTCAAGAGTATCTGTTCCAAAACTACGGGGATTCTGTAAAAGATATTCAGAAAATGACAAATGATGTTTCAATGGCTCTGGATTCCTACGTGCGAGGAACTCTAGATGAGACTGATCCGGATAAGAAAACAATGCGTGAAAGGAGTTTGGAGAAGATTAGAGATGTTATGGAAGGGGTTGAACAGGAAATCAAGCAAGATCCGAATGATATCAATTTAATTTCTCGACAAAGGGAAGCCCTGTTACTTGGAGCTAAGGATGTATTGTTTGAATGGTTGGATAAAACTCGACCTCAGGATCAAGTTTTCGATAATGAAGTATTTGCTCAGTTTGCAAGAAAATGGGAAGCTGACTATTTTGCTGACATGGAAGCATTGAATGTACTTCCTCCGGATGTTTTGACAAGGGTTGGTGAATACGTTCCTGAAATTGTCACCTACATTCAGAAGATTATTGATAATCGATATGCGTATCAGAGCAATGGATCAGTGTATTTTGATGTTCTCAAGTATAAAAATTCTCCTAACCATACTTATGCCAAATTAGTTCCGGAGGCTGTAGGAGATATGAAAATGTTGATGGAAGGCGAAGGTATGAACCCTGTAAAGTCTTGTCTTGTAATGTCTTGCAAAGTTGAGTATATAAAGGTTAAAGGTTATGTAATTTGGTAATGGAAGGTTTTTTTCAAATATTTAGGTGAGCTGGTTTCTGAAAAAGTAGGAGAGAAAAAGTCTCCGGCGGATTTTGCATTGTGGAAAGCTTCAAGACTAGGCGAGCCTTCGTGGGACTCTCCATGGGGAAAGGGTAGGCCGGGTTGGCACATTGAATGTTCGGCGATGGCCAGTGCTATTGTTGGGCCACGTCTCGATATTCATACAGGTATTATTTTCATTTCTATCATCATAAATAAAAATTATCTAGAACTATAAGAATGCATATACTTAAATTGTTTTATTAATTTAGGAGGAGTTGACTTGAAATTTCCTCATCATGATAATGAAATAGCTCAAAGTGAAGCTTACTTTGAGAGTGATAACTGGGTTAAATACTTTCTCCATTCGGGTCATTTAACAATCGCTGGATGCAAAATGTCAAAGTCTTTAAAGAATTTCATTACGATCAAGGATGCATTGGAGCAGTATACAGCCAGCCAGCTTCGATTGACATTTCTCCTTCATTCATGGAAGGATACTTTAGATTACAGTCCTTCTGGTATGCAAACTGCTATTCAAATGGAGCAAAAAATACAAGAGTTCTTTCTAAACGTCAAGGCAAGCCTTCGTACATCCCCAAATCAGTATCCAAAATGGGAGCAGCAAGACTTATCATTCCAGAAAAGCTTTGACGAATCGAAAGAAGCAGTTCACCAAGCTCTTTGTGAGAATATTGATACACGCTCGGCTATCTTTGCACTAAGGGAGCTGATAAGTGCTGCAAATATTTATATTCAAAACATCAAAAACCAACGTCAGTCCTTAAATGCTCCACTTTTGAAATCTGCTGCCAAGTACATCACAAATATTCTGAGAATTTTCGGAGTTATTCCGAGTTCTGAAAGCGATTCCTTTGGATTCAAAAAGTCCAGCGATCCTGCGAATGTCGAGTCAGCCGATGTAGAGGAAATCGTTCTCCCATTCATTGAAGTACTTTCGGAATTTAGGGAGCAAGTGAGGAATACTTCAAAAAATATACAAGACCCTTCAGTAAAATCTGCAATTTTAAAAACTTGTGACGACATTCGCGATGACAAGTTGCCAAATCTGGGCGTTCGCCTTGAAGACCACGAAGGTAATGCATCTATTATACCATTCAACATTTTCTGACAATTCTCTAAGAAATTATTTAATAAAATAAATTGTCCAGGGTCGGCTACCGTTGTCAAATATGTGGGAAAGGAAGTTATGATGAAAGAAAAAGAACAGAAGGAAAAATTAGAACAAGAAAGAGCTGCAGAGAAGCTGCGTAAAAAAGAGGAACAGGCAAAAGCTGCTGCTGAAAAGGAGGCACAGAAACGAATTCCACCCAGTGAACTTTTCAAGAGTGAGACTGACAAGTATTCTCAATTCAATGAACTTGGTATACCAACCCATGATGCTGAAGGTAGCCCTATCACCAAATCACAATTAAAAAAGTTGGAAAAACTATACAATCAACAAAAAAAGATGTATGAAGATCATTTAAAAGCTAGTGGAGGACAAACCTCCTCAATATCTAACGGTTCTTAATATTGTGGAATTTAACAGCATCTAATTCCATTTTTCATTTTGATCGTAAGATATTCGAATCAGTGTGAGGCTATTTAGACTTTGTCTGGTGCGTTTTTGGATGCTTTTTTAAAACCTTCGATTCTGGTCAACTATTGTTTATTTAACTTTTTGTGTACATGCTACCTACAAAGTATTTAAGTACTGTTCATCGCATCTTCTCTGTATAAATAAGAAACTTAGGAAATGTAAACAAATGCTTCCAACTAACTATAGCTGATTTAATCAAAACTCTGAAGATATTCTTAGTATTTGATTTACAATTTACACTCTACTTTGTAAACCTCTGAGCTTTAAACGCTACTACTTGATCTACAGCCGTAAGAAAATAAAAATGTTAAATTGTATTTAAATATTTTACAAGTCTTTTAGCCTCTAGACCATGTTTATATTTATTATTTCTATAAACTCATGCTAGCTTTCATTTGTTTTATTCCACGATACTTAGACTGTAAAACTTCCTTTTGCCCTTTATGCATTTTAATACTACACTATTTAGGAACAATGGCATTACTGCATACAGGGAACTAGGATTTTATTTATCTTTATCATTATAAATCATCAATCAATTATGTAGGTTCACTAGTTGCATCTATCTACTATTTATGATGATCTTGATCATATAAGTATTACATTCAGTATCCCCTTCTTTGCGCCTTTGCAGACGCGATGTAAATTATCCAAAACGGTCTTTCAAAAATGTTTCAATTCAATCCAAACAACCGTATATATATACTCGAATAGTGTCCGGGGACACTAATTAATTGTTCAGTTTTTTTGGGGTAAAGTTTAGCATAAAATTAAGTAAGGCTTATAGGGTAAGTTTTTAACGGGAGGGGGCACTATTCGAGAGGGGACACTATTCGAGTATATACGGTATAAATAAATGTACCCACTTTGAGCGAGTTGGAGTTACCTACCTACTTACTTGGAATCATTCCTAAAAGAGCAAATGAAAGACTAAAAGGAGCGGAGAGTTGTGTTCATATTTCTATCGACATTTCAAAGAAAGAGCATTGTTGTGTTCTTAAAAAAGCTGCTCCTTCTTCTACAACTTCCAAAAAAGTTAATTAATTACTAAATAACCCGTTTTTTTGTATTTTTCTGATAAGACAAAGTGTAATAAGTCTGCTCAACTCTGTGATCGATAAGGTAAAACGGATAACCACAATATTTACTCACAAACTGGCGAAAAAAGGTGCATGTTTTGACGACAAAAAACGGACAACGACGGGACAAGTTTTTAATCCGTCCGCAGCTCTTCTAGTTCTAGCTCTTGCTCTATAAATCGCTAGCTTTTTCGAAATACTGAGGAATTAAGGAAGAATTAGTTGAAACGGTAACGGTAAGTTTAATCTAATCAGAAGCAATTAATTACATTAATTTAGAGATAGAAGTAGTCTATAGTTTCATAAGGAAGGTAATTAAATAAAAATAAATTGTTTCAGGTACGTCTACGTGTTTATTTGGTGGTTATAAAGTGCAGGATTAAGTACGGAAGAGCTTGAAAGGATACTCTACAAGATAAGGTAACAAGGGTCTTTTTTTGAGCATTCGTACAATGCTGCTGTAAAAAGCTGAGAAAAGTTGTTATTATTATTTTTAGATTATATCTGGATTACAAGAAGAATTGAATCTATAGTTCGTTCCATCAGTATCAGTTCAGGATGGCACTAGTTGATGAGTAAGTTATCTTATAGAAGCAGTAGTCGCAGCAGTACGGATAGTATTGGAGAAAGATAACCACAGTTTTGTGACCTTATGAGGCTCTGCCATGCAACTTAATTTCCGCTAATTCTCACTTGACTTATTTGGTCTACCTCCTATTTGTTTTTATTTGGTTTGATCTACATTTACAACCTTTGCAAAATAATATCTGAGTTTGATCTCTTGCGATGGTTGAATCCATAATTGTAACTGACTGTAGTCTGAGTCTAAACCCTAAAGGTCTAACTAACTGTTTTCTTTCTAACTTTACAAAAAGTTCTACTTCTAGGCATGTAATTTTGCTGATTGTTGTAATAAGTGTGTGGGAGGACAATCAGAGTTATTTTATTGTGATTTATTATTTATTTATTTCAATTTTATGTTATCTCATGTACTCATTATGTTTTTCTTTCTTTTCTGCTTTAATTTTATGTGTTTGATTGAATAAACCCTCTGTCGCACGTCACCTTCGTTGCCTGCCTGCCTCTCACTGAATTCTGTGGACGCGATCGAAACGTAATCCGAATTTTCGTAACCACTCTAGTTTTTGTTTGAACCGTTACAGTCTAAGGAAAGTGGGAACTGCTGGTGATGATGATATTGACGATGAGGAGGACTTGGTAAAAGAAGAACCTTAAGGGGTCTTTATTTAATTAATGTATCATTTGTGTTGGTAGAAGCTATATTACATTTTTTGTTTTCTTATTTCAGCCTACGCTTGAAGTCGGGCCTTTAGAACACAGACTACAATACACTTACGGGTTGTGGTACATAGGGAAAACAAATTATCAGCAGTATGATTTTTCGTTAAAGAAAATAGGACGTTTTGCGTCGGTAGAACAATTTTGGGCGTTGTATTCTCATTTGGTTCGTCCCTCAGATTTAAACAGTCCTTCAGATTTCTTTCTTTTCAAAGATGGAATTAAACCTATGTGGGAGCACAAGGTGATTTTTTAGCTAAACACACCTTTGACTTGGTTATTTTTTTTTATAGACGGAAGCATTTAAATTTTTTATTTTTTTTTATCTCAGGGAAATCGTGAAGGAGGACAGTGGCTTGTCCGATTGAACAAAGGTTTGGCAGCTCGTTGCTGGGAGAATCTAGTTCTTGCAATACTTGGGGAACAGTTTGATGTTGGAGAAGAAATCTGTGGTGCGGGTGTTTCGATGCGTCAAAAAAAGGATTGCATTTCCCTGTGGAATAAAAATTGTTCAGATCACGAAGTTACTGATAAAATTCGAGATTTGTTGCGCAAAGTTTTAAATCTGCCAGCACACATTCAGATGGAGTATCGACACCATAAAGATGTCCTCCACTGGCTGAACCACAAAGATAAAGAAGGTAGTGGCGATGCTCCGGTACCAGCAGTTCCAATCAGAACGCCAACAACTCCGGGACCTTCAGGAACTGGCTTTGGAGCCTCAAAACGTTCTATTAGTCCAACTACAGTAGATAATTTTCCATCCGTTGGGCGTGGGCCTCATTCTCAAAATAACTTGTCATCTTCTAATTCTTCCGTAACGCATCGGTAGGATTTAAAGCTTTAGCACGGGCAAACTACAAATAGAAAATGACCTGAAGCAAAAGGCTTCAAATGAAGTAACTTTTTATTTATCATGTAAGGCCTCAAGGAATGTAAAATTTGGGTGTTACAAGTACGTATTAAACTGAATTTGTTATCTTCCCACATTATTATGATCAGTTATTTAAACCCTGATAAGAAAACTGTAATCTTAACTTTATCGGTTTTTTGGCTATTTTAGTTATTTATTGCATCTTTATAAATAACCGGAGCCGTTGCATTAGTGAGTCATTGATGCTGAAGGACGAAGAATATTCGAAGAATTGATAAGGGTATAGGGGCGTGTTTACGAATTTGTCATTAAAGGGATATCCTTGACTAGCTATTGATATTACTTACTTAGAGTGTAACCCTTTAAATAATTGAAACAACATTGAGTCCTAGTAGTACTTTAAAACTAAGTATCTGACTATCGCAGAGCTTCTAAAAGACATACTTTCTGCAGGAGATCCGCACTGTGATTGTACTGCTGACTATTACGGTCTATGCTATGTTAATGAGAGATTATTCTTTTTAAATGTACAAGCTGTTTTACCATGCATTTTATTCTTCACAGTTAAACCAAAAACTAAATTGCTACAGGTAGCCCACCTCAACTTTGTTATTTGATATTAATATTTTTGATGCCGAGAAACTCTTTCCATTCCAAACGCGCTGTTATTCTGCTTATCATAAAATCTGCATAGAAAGCCAAAAGTTTTTTTTGTCAATCCGATGCCGGAATAGTCTTTACATAGATCCTTTGGGAGAGCATGAAATGTGTTTGACACATTCCATTCCCGAGCATATGCGCTAGCTTTTTTTGTCACGAGTACAAAATGACAAATGATTAAGTATCGCAAGGAACAAGAGAGACTTAGGATGTTTTTATATTCTGCAAAGTAAGAATACACTAAGAACCGTTCGCTTCTGCTTGGTAAATACCTGCTACACAAACTATTTTAAAAGAACACAGTGTTAGATTGGTCTTTTTTCATGATTCATGACCCAAACCCGAGCTACTACGGTGTGGGTTTCATTTCAATGGGAATCTGGAATTGGCATTTGTAAGAGTAAAAATTCCATTCCAATTTTGAGTGTGGAAGGAACGTCTTGTTTTACAAGTTCATAAAATTCCATAATTAATGTACCCGACTTTTAAGCCGGAAGTACCGGGTTTTGGAGTTAATCCGTCCATCGGTTAGGTTTATGGAAACAATAGGTTTAGGCGACTTAAGAATGAAGAATTACTATTTTCATGCTTGCTAACTTTTATGGTCAAAGAAGTTAGTACCTTATCATCTTATCCTGTTCCTGATATGTCTAAATACCTCTATATTGCGGTCTGTTTGGGTTGTTTCAGGGTGCAATGTGGTCGTATGAACCGGTTGTACGTAACGTACCACAGTTTGTAGTTTGTTGACTAAATTAAATGCCCACCCCCTTCCCCTTCAAGGTATTTACCAGCCAACAAGGATGAGGTTGAGATAATATCCAAGAAAAAATTGAGCTTTCAAAAGAACAAAGTATGAACGTAGCAATGTCATTGAATTGACGTAAGTTCTTATGCGTTTTTGCAAAGCAGAAGAACGTGTAGTTTATTGTTATATAATTTTATTATTATTGTGGTATTATATGTCATTCTGGAAACATAAGTTGGTGTTTAGCTGAATTGCATTAACATTAACACACTCATCCCTTCCATGCTTCTTTATCTCATTTGCTTAAGAAATCCTACTTCTCTCAAGCATCTATTTTAAGTGGCTTACACACTAATGCCCGCATCCGGGTTAAAAATAGATCCACTTTTATTCAGCAGTTCCCTTTCGTTTTTCAAGAGGATGATCTTAATATAATGTTGAGTTCAACCCAAGATGCTCTTCTAAACTTAAGCCAAAAAGAAGCAGTAGCTGCGTTTACTATGCAGTTTCTTCTTATAGAAATCTTGGTCCAGGTTCCGGCTTTCCTTACAAACAAACGCTTTACATGCATATAACACAGTTTACGATCATTTAAGTTTCAAACCTCAGTCAGTTCTTATTTGTATTTTTCAAGAGCTCAAAACAACCAAGAGATCTTAGTGAAACCAAGACCTTATTTTTTAAATGACCATTCTATTTACATACAAAATAAACCTTATGGAATAATTCAGAGATTCTAAAATTAAAATCTTAACGGCGAGCAAACGCTCATCATCGTTCAACCTTTTTTAGCATGGTCAACCTTAAACATACATCAGAACAAAACTATCTACAAGATCGTATACGTGATTAAAAACGGTGGAATGTGTGGAATTTAATAAAATGTGTTCAAAGACAAGGTTGATTGCTTCCCTGGGATAATTTTAACGCTTTATCCCAAAAAGAACTGTATAAATCCTCTGCATATTCCTGTCTTTATTTGCACTTTCTCGTTGCAATTTACTAGTATTTCCAGTCATGTTAATGTTTCAAAGTTTCATCCAAGAGTCAACCCATAATTTACCAAAAATACGTATGAAAATGAAACGGACGGAAAGGGCTAAATGCTAAGTAAAAGTGTTATTTAGGCTGTGTGAAGTAAATTGTCAGAAATCATGGCAAGAGATTGCCCACTTTGGTGGATATCTTGGGAAAGGAACACTTTACTAAGCCTTCCATCAAAACTGTTGACTTTTTTGACAGTCATGCATTTATTTTACGGGTCACTAGTCATGGTTGATGAGGTTGAGTGTTTTGCACTAACAGTGATGAGTGAGCGAGTTGTTTTTACTAAGCAAGGTCCTGTCCAAGGCTTCGTTGGACCTGCCAATACAGGGGTTTATCATTTACCTCATTTATCAGGAAGTAATTATAGACAATATAGTCAAAGTGGGCGACCACTTGTAGAAGTAAGTTTGGAATCCCTTTTTCCAATCCATTGATAAAGTATGGAAATAAACTGGGTATCATTTAGGCATTTTATTCTACCTATTCAGATTTTTAAGGGTATCCCATATGCCAGTGCACCCACGGGGAATCTAAGGTACGAAAGCCCTTCTCCTATTGGAATCAGGTCTAGAACTGAAGTTTACATTGCAAATTTAACTAAGCCATCCTGTCCGCATAAAACTGAGGATTTGCAAAACAGGTCTGGCTACTCAGATCCGATTAAAGATTTAAGGAGGACCTTAAGATTGAATTCAGAAGACTGCTTGTACTTGGATATTTACTCACCGTTAAATAGTAAATAAGTTAGACGTCTTTTATTTCCAATTTACAGTTTGAACAAGGTATGAAAATGATATCTTCTTGTACTGTATTTTTTTTAGCAATTTTTAACAAAGCTCAGGAGAAAAACGGGGGCTCTGGCGTGGCTGTGTTAGTTTATATGAATTCACATGCGGACGATCCTGATAACCCTTTTGATGGGAGTTCATTGGTATTTGATTTTTTATATTGCCTTTATTGACGTGTCAATATTAAAAAGAATCGTTGGGTTTCAATCAAGGGGATTAATTTAACAATCCGTTGATTCATAGGCCGCGATTGGAAACATAATAGTTGTCAATGTCAGGTATAGAACGGGAGTTTTAGGCTTTTTAAGGCCCAGTTTCTCAGAAGATACCCGAAGCAATTATGGAATGTGGGATCAACTTGCAGCTCTCCAATGGATAAAAGTAAATTAATGCTCTATAATCTATATTAATGCTAATGCATGATTATCGACGTAACTTAATAGTTTTTCGCCATTTTTACAATGAAACATGCATATGCTACAGTTAATTCATACACCAATTGCACTGGCAATATCCATTTAACACGAACACGTTAAACGATAACCCGTAAAAGGTTTGTAAATCTTTCCACAAATGAGGAAAGCGTTTTGTTTCCACAAATGCAAAGAGGAAACACTTTGCGGCTTTTGGTATTTGTTTATCCTAGATAACTTTATGATCCTGACTAACCAAACGAAAACAAGATATTCAGTTAAAACCTTTCCCTCAGTCGCCGGATGTATTTCCATGAATCTTTAGAATAACATTTTGTTTTAATAGGCATATCCGTCCATCAGGGTTGCTTATTTCTTGGAAGATGGGGGGAATCCCTAAGATTCTTCACATGTTGTAGTAGTTGTTCCATGAGGTAGATTTACTACCGGTTTTAACAACTTAAGAAGGAAAGAATCCCTTTGTTTTAAAAGAATGAACTTCTATTCCTCGTAATGTTTTTCTAATCTTAATCCTTTCGAAAACTAATTGCATGTTACTTTTGTGGGGTTTAGGAAAATATTGCCGAATTCGGAGGCCAGCCTGACAACATTTGTTTGATGGGCTACGATAATGATGCAAAAGTGTCCGGACTTTTGGCCTTATCGCCCGTTTCACAGGCCATGGATGGTCAGGGACGATTCCTTAAATATATTCTTAGAAATGATGCCTTGAAATGTCAAGTTTATGTAACAGAGTCATAAGTTGTGTGGTCTGTCTAAAATTATTATTAATTATGTTTTTATAAACCAGGACTGTTCCATCGTCTCATTTTAATTAATGGATCTCCCTTCTCTCCAAATAGTATAAATACCCAACCACTGAAAACAACTGTAAGTCATGCTTTTGGAATGTTTAACTTAACACGACATTCATTAAGGGGTTCTCCCCTATTTTGGTTCAGAGTTGAAACTAACATGAAATGCTTGGTTACAGTTTGAGTTTAGCCTTGGCTATTCATTTTGCATGCAAGTAATGGTCTAGGGGAAGTAATAATGGCTTATGTATGCATGAAATGCTTTTATTAAGGAGATGGAATCTCCTTTATTTCTGTAGTAAAGTAAGCGATTATCATAGTATTCGTATTGTTCAATCAGCAACCTCTGAATTAGCTAGTTTGGAAATGCAGACGTGAAGTAATTAATTATAAGACTTCAGAAAGTTCTATAAGAAGAATGTTTGAAATGGTTATGATATTCTTTCTAGTACCAACTCTCTAGAGCTGTCCAGTGCCCACTGGATGAAAGAGCTGGAGAACTCGTGAACTGTTTAAGAAAGATCCCTGTTCCGCGATTGATAACAACTGCAGATAAGAACATTGGGTCTCCATTGCTCACCAATCCCTTTGCACCCGCACTTGACGGAACCTTAATTCCTCGCGAAGTAAATGTTCACACACACAATGGTCCAGGTCACAGTCAAGCTATAAAAGAAATGCTTGGAAAGTATGACATTCTTTGTGGGTTAAAAGAGGTTAAAATCTCATCTTCCTTACAGACAAATTTTGAATGACAGAATTTTTCTAGCCTAACCTAACATTAACATCAAAACGCTTTAATTAGGGTCCAATTTTGCCAAGGAATGGAAGGCATTTGTTGAGTAATATTGACATGGATAGATTTATAACGGCTGCTATCAAGTTGACTATGAGACTTGAACCGGGTTCTGAACCTACGACGGATGTCAAAAGAGTAACTTTTTGCTTCTTTTGGGACAATATGGATGGGCTAGTAACAATTTTTGAGATGCCGTACTTTATGTATTTAGGAAGTGTTGAAAGCGATTAATGGAGAATATGGGACTGCACCACCCATGAGGGAACTCATATCCGACTTCTTGATGATCAATCCTATGATTGATTTGTTAAATACTCATTCTAAAACTGGAAAGAATACATTTTTCTACGTATTTAAAGACTATGATCCCTTAAAATTACTCAAGGTAAAGTGAGAATGGTTCTTTACGAACATATTAATTTGTGAACTGGATGTGCTATTTTGGAGCGTTTGTAATCATCACTCGATTATCTTTTAGCATGATGAAATATCCTATATCTTCAGTTCCAACGTTTATAAATGGAAATTTCTTGGAGGACCGTCTCAAGTCCAAGATCTGCACCAGTTTCACCTTTTAATAATATTTTTGGCCAATTTTGTCCGCACGGGGGACCCAAACATATTAGATCCAAAGGATAGATATCCTAGTACTATGAAATCCTGGCCTAAATATCGCCCAGACAGTGGTCTTTATCTTGAAATCGGTTAGTAAATCGGTTCCATTCAGTTAACCATTCCAGTTACCAGTTATATTCCCTTGAAACTTACATTTATCCCATTAAATTATGTAGCAAACGATGTCCGCTTTCCATCAGGATATCGTAAAGGATCAAGCATTTTCTGGGGGAAAACTTTTATTGAAATAATTAAATCCTTTGCAAATCATACAGCCAACGACCAAGACTTTGCAGGGTTTCCACCCTATTTCCCAAGGAACTACAATACCAATCACCAGGGATCTAATACCTATTATCCTGAAGGAGATTCAAGAATAATCCACGGATACCCTGGACATGACCGTAATCACATCCAAGGTTCCAATGGAAATGGTGAAGATTCGTCCCCAATTATAGCCGGAGGACAAAGTACAATAGTCCTAATAGGAGCTCTCTTACTCTTATTAAACTTCCTATGTTTTTTGGGTCTATTTTATCAACGGGAACGGTTAAAAAAGGCAGAAATCCAGCTACGAAAGAGATACATTGAAAATCAGAAGCAGCTAGGGATAGCCGATGGAGACCTCGATGGATCCTCCAGTTTCGAACGCTGTGCTCCAAATCACCTACCCCACCTGCGAGCGCCCCCACATCATCTCACTAATCTACCACAATTGCCTAGAGATGCAATGTCGGAAACCGAAACAGAAAACGGGTTTGGACCCGACTTCCTCGGCCCGAATTACGACCCTCGAACAAAAGTCAACCGATGGATGCAAAACGCAAACAGATCTTTACTCTCTAAAGGTCCCAGTTTCGAAGAATATTCTAATCCGACTCCAACTCCAAGCGGGCACCGCTTGAGCCGAGTTCGGGAGGACGAGAACCCGTATGAAATGGCTGCAAACCCTATGCCAATTTACCACATAAGTTCCTCAATCCCAAGGACATCCCGAATGGAGGAAACGCAAGTCCCTTATATCCCTTTACAACCCCAAAACCTACAACCTCAACAGCTTCCAATGCATATACAAATTAACTCACTACAAAGAGGGGCCCAGCCCCCAAAAGCTTTGCAAGAACAGCCTGTTCAGTTCCTCCCTCAACTCCCTTATCAAGAGCCTTATCGACCTTCAGGTCCACTTTGTAGTGAAATCCCTTACGCAGATTCAAGAGCCACTTCTCCATCAATCATTTCAGCTCCTGCTGGGTTTTGTAGTTCAAGAATGAGCCCAAAATTTGGTCCCCGAAGTGACAAAATGACCTCTCAAAATTCCCAAACGGCATCAACCCCTACACCTACTCCCTCCAGTTTAGTGGGCACTATTGAGCCCCCTAACTCAAGTAATGTGACTGATAGCCCTAAATCAACGAGTATTTTAGTGATGCCTAGTAATCAAGCTCCCAAAAGGAGCTCAACCCTTATCGTTCGCGATTTAGATCCCCCGGACGATGACTTGGAACAAGAACCCCGGTATGTCCCCGTCAAGACGGGGACTCTTAAGCGATCCGTGGGAGTTGACACGGACCATGATGGATCTCCTACAGTTCCTGGAGCAGTTAGTGAAGCTAAGTTTGAAGGACCTGCTACTAAATCTAATACTATACGTGTCACATTCAAGGAAAATGTGTAGTACTAAATTAAAGTTTATCATAGAAAAACATTTGTATCTTTATCCAGTAAAGCTTAAGTATTTTGCACTGTTCTTAAGAGTGCATTAGACAGAATTACTTTGTTTAAATATTTTATATAAGGTTTCATACTAAATAATCAACCAATAATGACTAAAAGAGTTCCTAAAAACCGTATACAATCATTTGTCTATGGTATACAAATACAATATGCAGTCACGTCTAGTACTAAAACCTTAGTAATGCAATAATGCAAATGTAGGTAAATGTACACAATTAGTCAAGCAACCGTTCCGAATTCTGTCTGGGTATATCATTTGCATATGTGTGGTCATTTTTAGGAGATATTTACCGTATCAAGCTCTACCACAATTATTTTAATTAAGTTGACCACCTTTGATTAAATTACTAGTCGTCTTTTCTACTGTTATAAAAAGTTGCCTAGCTGTAGTCAGGCTCTATGATTGATTGAAGTAAAGCAAACAAAATGAATAGTAAAAACAAATTCATCTTACAAAAAAGCAGAACTACAGAAATTAACTGAGGTGCAAACTGGCTAAAATTATTTTTTTGCTCATAAAGTTATTTCACGGAAAGGATATCCAAAAAAAACCTTATTTCCGGTTTTAAACCCTGAAATAACGCCCGAGTTGCATTACTCCCTATCATGTCAAAAATAAAGCTTCCTATCTTGCAAAATACTCATGTAATTTTTGGGCTGAAACAATAACTCCCCTGGGGAGTTAAAACCGGAAATACGGTATCCTAATAAAGCCACTCCATACTAACCATACGCTACAGAACTTATCGTAATTCGTAATGCTGGAAGCTTTCTTTCTTCCAAAGTCTCAGACATCCGCATTGGCATAACACTTTTGGCAAAAGAGGCGCTAATCGGACGGAAAGTTGTTATTGGCAAAAAATAAAAAATAAAAAAAAACACTTTTGAACCTTTTTCCTTCGTATTTTTGTACATTTTGTATTTTTTAACTCATAAACAAATTATCAACCCTTCCTGGCCGTCTCTTTAATTTTGCCAAAAATTACACAAAATCCAGTCATAAAGTTTTAAAATTTAATGTCAAGAGTCAAATATAAACCGTAACCGTACCAAAGTTTGTAAAGTTCAGCCCATTCCCATTCTGTAAAAGAGACCCTTTGTTCCTTATCCTTGCCCTTATCACCTTATCTAAATTTGTGTCTTATCCATCTAAAAATCTTTCGGGTTTTGGTTGGAATTGGAAACAAATCTGAAGGATTCCTGGAATCTGGAGTAATATCCAGTAAGAAAGTTGTCAAAAAAGTAATCTTTTTATTTATGCAACTATAATGTTAAAAATCCTAAAACTAATTGGAATAGTAAATGTAATTAACGTTACAAATCATGTTATCTTTTTTTTTTATTTTGTAGTGGGTCCTAAAAAAACGGAACGTGTCCGTCCAAGAAGACGCAGTACTAAAAATGACCTTCTTAAACGAAGCCCTAGCAAACAAAAATCGGTGACAGAGACAGCCCAAATGGATAACCCTATTAACCTTATCGATGAAGATGATAAGAAAGCCAACCAGGGAGTGTCGGGTACTTTGATAATATCTGTTAATTCATACGGACACTTTCGACATTTTTTGGAAGGGCTAGGTAGGTCTCCCGTTTTGGTCAATTTTGCCTTGAATTGAACCCATAAAAATCACTGGAGAAAGTATAGTAGCAATAGGAAAGATCCTCGATCGGAGATCTTTCTTTTTAAATGCATTGTAAACTGCAACCTTTGCAGTGCATATGAAGGAAATTGGTTAGGTTGAAGTATGTCTAGTTTTTGGAAAGTTAGTATTACACAGAACTGCATTTGTGTACTTAGTTTTATCTATTCCTTATCTAAAATGCAAGATTAAGAGTCATAATTAGCTACCACAACCACATTTAGTTGGTCAGTTAGATTTGTCTCCCAAGAAATCTCTAGTACATGAGTTTGTAGAGAAACAAACTCATTAAGAGATACTTGGGGCTTTGGGTTGGAAATTAACTGGACTGGGCAAGAAGAATGAGTTTGATTTGTAAGGTTTAAGTTTGAGTCGAAGACTACTGGCAACAAATAAATAATAATTATATAATGATTCAACTTTTAGGATAAGTAAATAATATTTTGTTTTTTTGTTTAAAAGGCCTGGACTTGGTAGTGGTGATTGCAATAGCTACTTTTTCGTCACTTGGAGCCGTAGTTATCATATTTGGAAAGCAGAATGTCATTGACAAATTTACAACGCTGGACGACGTCTGGGATCTACTCTTGACCTTTTTGGCCTTCACCGCTTTCACCGCTTTGACAACATTCCTCCTTTTAAAAACATTAGCCCATTGGTTAGTGTTTGTTGGTTTCCGAATACTTTTTGGTATTTTAAACCCCGTAAATCCTGATAAAGCTAAGAAAAAGACGGAAAAATTTGTGAACAAATAAGTAACTTATTAGTATATAGTACATATTTTTTTACGCGAACTCGCGAAATAAGATAATGTTATGTTATTTCGGGAGTTTGGAACGCAAACGATCAATTAATGTAGATGAGGTGCCTATATTTTATCATGCAGATATTTTAAGTAAATTATTAATAGTCCAACTATATAGTTGATTTTCCTGTAATAATGTCACTATCGTTTGTCATGGTCTACACTCTACAGTCAAAAATAGGGTATGTTAAGCAACTTAGACCTTCTGTTATCATTGCCAAAAATAGGCTACAGCTTTATGTTTTAATATGTAAAATACGGGAAGCTGGGCAGCAGCAATACTATATTATAGTTATGGAATTACAATACATTCCAAGTTTTTAGTATTATTCTCTGAATTCAGATATTCCATAAATATTTCTCACTAAATGCCTCCAGTATTATTCTTTCAAGCGCTCTGTTGTAATTTTTTATTATATGACGTTATTATTCGCAAGCCGGTTGTTTTGTACATATTTTTCTGAACACATTGCTGTGCGTAAAGTTGTAAAAATGCACGGCATTTTTGTACGTAACTGAAGGTTGTCTTTATTTATGCTGCTAACTTTTTGTCATTTGTATTTTAATTTGCATGAAAATAAAATTAATTTTATCAACTTGACTATCGCAACGCAACAGGAAGTATAGTTCAATTATTTCATACGTTTGTTTTTGTAAACTATGCTTTTTGGAAAATCTCAATCTCAATTAATCCAGAGCATTCTTTAACTTATTAACGAAAGCTAAAAAACTGAGCTTATCTTAGTAGATCTATAGTTTTTATTCATTTTCTTTCCCAAAATCCCACAAGACCTACGACTAAAGACGGCAGAGTTAGTAAAGAATGCTGAATAGAACGTACGGCTAGTGGCTAGCCTTACCTCGTTTTTTACTCAACATTCAGCATCAGCAAGTTATTTCCCTTGCATTGCATATCATAAGCTCATCATTAAAACAACCTTAGCGTATGGATAAATATTTTTTACCAGCATTAAATTCAACATGAGCGTAGTATGAGCCACGTTGAAATATTCCTCAAAACCTCTCAATAAACCCAGATGGTGATCTTTTCAAGTACTAAACTAAGGTCTCTGTCTTTAGTCTACTCAATTAAGTTACAGCTGTAATTCCCATTGAATTTTTATCCATTCCGATTAATTAATCTGCTAATTAAAATCCCTAAAAAAGAAGCTATACATTGTATTCCTTTAAATAAACCATAAAATAAATAAATGGTTAACTCCAAAGATCCCTTGGTAGAGTCGACTACAACCGTTGCTCAAGTGTGTTCTCTATGCAAGGCACAAACCTTCACTCCAGGATGCCCTACTTGCCAAAACATTTTGGCTTACAACTCTTCTGAAAAAGCCAAGGAATATGAACACGAAGATGAAACCGTTTCAACGATAAGGTTTTTGGGCCCAGCTCTGGTGAAACGGAACTCTATTTTTGGAAATTATGTAGTGGCTTCCAGACTTATTGAAGAAGGTGAATTAATCTGTACAGAAAGGCCCCTTTTAGTGGGACCTTACGGACCCACGGATATATATCCCTTGTGTTTATCATGTTATCGAGACGTTGGAAGATCCAGTAAATGCTCCAAGTGTAGCTGGCCTGTTTGCGGCCTTGAATGTGAAAAAGTAATTAATTTAATGATGATAAAAACAACGAGATAAGAAAGCATAAGATTGATGTATTTTATAAGCAAGCGTACAAATTTAGAATCCATCACATGCAGACAATGAGTGTCCGATACTTGCCAAAAACCTTGTCAAGTCTAAAGGAGAAGTAAATGAGTACTTTTGCATAGAGACCTTAAGATGCTTGCTACTGAGGGACAAATCGGCTAAGAAATGGGAAACGATACTCAAATTCGAAGCCCATGAAGATTTACGAAGGACTAAGGGGAAAGCACAGGAATCATTGTTATACATTGGACATTTCATTAAAGAGAAATGCCAGCTTGTGGACTACGATGATAAGATCATTGATAAAATTGTCGGGATATTATCGGTGAACACGTTCTGGGGTTATAAGGATTTGAAACGGTAGGGGAATGGTCCAACAATAGCTGAGTATTATTACCGTAACAATTTTTATTTAATTGTTTTTTATAAACCTTAAATTCTTTTCAGGTATGCATCCATTCTTTTTGATAATGTTACGCTCTTTTCTCATGATTGCGATCCGAACACAAAACGAGAGTTGGTCTTCCTTAGCAAAGATGAAAATGACTCTCTAAACCTGGAGACTTATCGTCATGATAACTGTAAAAATACTCCAAATAGTCAGCAAGAGTGTGACCAAGAAGAAGACTATTTTACTAAATGTGGGATAGCAATAAAAATTCATGCATCGAGGTCAATTTTGGAAGGGGAAATGATCACGATACATTACGTTGACGTCTCACTACCTGTACAAGAACGGAGGACAGACCTTAAAGATATTTTTTACTTTGACTGCACCTGTAATTTATGTCTGGAACAACTTATGGAAGTTTCTAAAATAATATGATATAAACCTACTGAAATCTTGCTTTTTTAAATAAACAAAAAATTAATGTTAATTTTTGTACTATCCATTACACAAGCTTATACAGAAGTTAATTAATATTTTTCATAATATGAAAATCTTGTCGTGCATAAATATAAATAAAATCCAGTTTATTCTTTACTTTAAAAATAATATTTCATCCATATTTCTCCGAAAGATGAAGCTTTCACCTTCATTAATCTGCCAGCCTCTTATCATATCATTACACTACATTTTCAGGAAACTTATGATAGTTCCAAGCTTCCTTTTATAAATCTATCTAGCTTTAAGCTTTATTTTAACGGGATGGCAGTGAGTATCCATCACCATTAAAGAGCTGACCTCTGACCTGATACCGATTAATAAAAATGCATTGTGAATATTCCATAAGTTGTAAGTACAACTACTGTAGTGCAATCCATTATCCGATAAGCACAACTACTGTAATTCAATGTATTATCCGATAAGCACAACTACTGCAGTGCAATGCATGCCTTATCCGATAAAAGCACTGTTAACTATAACTGATGCAATGCAAAAGTTAAAAATGTTAAACGTTTTCCGTAAAAAAGAGAAAGTTCCTAGACAAAAGTAATCATTCCATTCTTTGCGGCTTTAAAGTAAGGTTATCGAGGGGGAGGATCCAACCGTATCTCTGTGGGAGGACCCTATTAAACTTAAAAAAAGGTACAGCTCTGCATAGATACAGTACAGTGCAGTGCTACAGATGCAAACTAAGTACAGACAGACAGACAGAGACATAAGGAGATATGAGACTCCTCTATCGTAGCAATGTCATATTAGCAAAAGTGAGAAACCTTCTTCGACCCGAAATAAGCTTCTATTTATTTCCCTATCTTCTCTTCTATCCTTTTAGGAGGAAAGCTCATCTAAATAATACACAAAATAGGCTGGATTTCCTTCACTTTTTCAGCTCCAAGATTTGGAATTATTATTATTATTATTATTAGGAATTTCTAAGGGAGAAAGTTCAGAAATTAAGGTTTTTTTAATAAAAAAATTGTTGAAAATGTTTAATGCCTTAGAATTCAATTAATAGTTTTTTTTTTGAGTAAATTGTAGAGTTAAAAAAGGTAAGAAATTAGTAAAAAAGGATGAGGAAAAGGCCGATGATTTAACTTTTTTTTATTATTCCTTTTGCCATTTGCTTTTACTAAATTCATTTTATTTTCATGAGATTTAAACTCTTTTTAATGCACAATTTTATATAAAAGTGCAAGAAAAAACTGCTAAAAATTGAGTATTTTGAGTATTTTGAGTATTTTGAGAGTTAGGGGGGGGGGTGGTTTTATGAGGTATAAAAAACTATAGTAGAAATAGAATCCAATTCTAATGCGTTTTGTTACTGTTTTTTAGCTGATTTTTGGGTATATTTTATTTAACGGGATTTTCTTATATAGTTTATGAACGTTAAAAAACATAAAAAATAATAAGGGTACTTTTTCTGATGTGATTTCAGGGTGAGAATTGAGAATTGGGATTTCAAAAGCGGATTGATGGATGATGGTGTTGATAAAGTAGGAGATGAATTAAGCACACCTAGCGAGTTCCTAGCTTCAATTTCGACAGAATTCAAGGATATTTTGATGGATATTCGTAGTTCGATTAAAGACCCGATAGCTGACATTGGTGGATTGGATAGTATCGAAACGAGCATGCAGGAATCCGGTCTTTCCGTCGGAAATCAAAACTTTGATGGGAATGACGTGGAAATGTCAGATATTGTTAATAATGGAGAGGGTGGTGGTGGTAGAAATGGGACGACAGAATTGTCAAAAGATGTTTTAAGTTCGGGGGAAGGGGGACTTTGGGGGGAATCGTCAACTGGAGGAGCTGATATTCCCGGAATCGATGGGTTATTTCCGTCTTTGTCTGACGATAAGCATGAAGTAATAGTAATTGATGATGAGGTCCAACAGACGTCGTCAACTGGGACAACTGGAGTACAAGTCCTTGATAAAGTCAAAGTGGTTCAAAATAATCTTCCTGGTGGCACTTTTAAGCTATTTGTAGCTGGATTCCCTAGTTGTAAGACTATAAACGTAAATTAGATAAATTGGTAAATAGTAAAACGTGTTTATTTTTGTATTATTTAAGATTTTACCAGTGCGGATCTGACCAAAATATTTGGTGATAAATTCGGGAAAATTGTAGAGTGTGAGGTTTTTAAGGCGAAAAATTATGGATTTGTGGTAATTAAAAGAAGGAATACTTATGAGTAGTTATTTTTTGTACATTGGGGAAGGTTTATTATGTTGATTTGATAACTTGCAGCATCTTGACACTGAGAAAGGAGGGAATGAAGCAATTAAACAGTTAAATGGAACAACGATTGATGGTTGTGTACTTGGTGTCAAAAAGTCAAAGCAGGTCACAGGACCGAGGAATCCTTACTTCTTTGGTCAAGAGCAAAACATAGAAATCGGAACTTTTAAGCTGTATATATCAAACTTAGAGGCTGGAGTTACAAAGGAGTCGGTTACTGAGTTAATTGAGCCGTATGGAAGGATCGTGGAGATTGAAATTTATCGTAGTAATGCTGCATTTGTGGTAGGTTGCTTGAATTATTCAGTTTATTATGTTAAATTGTATCTTTATTGCATTTTCATTATTTATACGTACATTTTTACAGCATTTAGAAGAGGAAGAGGCAGCTAAGAAAGTAATTAACGAGCTGAACGGAAAATATTACAAAAAATCGGGCAGAACTTTGTCAGTATCGGAATCCAAAAACCCAGAAGGACCAAGGACCCCCTCAATTATGCTGCAAGTTACAAATGTCAGCAGTCAAGCTTCCGCGGAACTTATACGAAGTTTATTTCAACCATATGGATTAGTGTTAAAATGTAGTTTTCACTACTCCAAATTCGATCTGTTGACCAAAGCGATTGTTGTAAGTCATCTAGTCATCCCTTTATAAAAAGTATTATTTACTTTTGTAGTTCTGGAATTTACCTTTTTAACTTTAATTTACAGCATCTCGAACAGCTTGGTGATATTCGGTCAGCGATAAAAGATCTTAATGGGTATGAGTTGGACGGTTATAAATTAAAAGTGGAACCTTGCTTCCAAGAAAAAGAGAAAACCTTTCCGACTAAAAGAGAATATAGTTCGAAGCCTCTTCTTCCGTAAGTAAAGCGTAATAAATTGGGGTCTCTCCTATATCATTTGACTGTCAAGGAGCAATTTTAGGCTTTACCAGGGTGTCCATTGATTTAGGGACCCGATGTCTAATAAAAGATACAATACTCCTCTTCAACGTCCACCAATTCCTCCAAGCCTTCCTTTAATGATGGAGAGAGGAGGAAGGGGACGCGGAGGATTCGCTGTCAGACCAGCTAAAAGAAATTGGCAATTAGTACCTATGCCATCAAGCTCTGATGCTTCAGGAGTCATGAGAGCGGTTGGTCGTGGACGCGGGCAGAGAGGACGTCCATCTCATAGAATGGGGACACCTCAACAATATTTTGACGAGTATGGTAATGCTACTGATTTTGTTCAAGACTCATTTGACTTTGATGAGTACTACGGCGATCCGATGGCAGCCACAGCTCGAAACCATTATACTCCTGCTGACGAAGAGTTTGATCAATACGACTATGAACAACCTGAACGAATTTTAAGAGACCCCGGATTGAAAGGGTTTAACGAGCAAAAAGAATATCCTCCTACAAAGCGGCCATGTGATAGGCTGACCTATATGCCACAGTCGTCTAATATTCCTTCCCTGATGATGGATTACGATTACAGCATTCAAGAAACTGAGGAATTTGAAGGTGAAGAAGAGCAAGTGTCCTACAATCCACATGCTTATCAATCTTTAAACCTTCCATTGGGCGAAAGAGAATATTATAGTCCAGAAAATAAAAAGGTTCCTTCATTGATGCAGGGAAGATCTCAAAAATTCGATCCTTTTCGAAACCAGACACAGCAACAGCCGCAACCTTTTGAGCAAGCTAATAATTCGCGTCTTATTCAACAGCATAACCAGCTCCGTCGTGGTCAACAACAACAACAGCAGCATCTAGCTCAGCAAGAACAACAGCGCCGGGCTCAGCAACAAAATCAGCGCCAGACTCAGCAGGAACAACAGCGCTGGGCTCAGCAAGAACAGCAGCGCAACCCCGTACAAGCTCAACAAGAACAGCTTAACAAGCTTAGGCAGACTCAGCAGAAGCAGTGGCAGAAGCAGAACGCGCAAGCACAAAACTATTTAGTTCCAGAACAGATTCCCTCTACCAATGCAAATAATGACAATTCCGATTTTGAATTCTCAACAGCCTATCCAGCCAGCTACTATACCGGGGTGGAAGACTTTAATTCTACCGGTGGAAACTGGAGCCGCTTTAAGGAGACCACACAATCCGGTCAAGTTGCTGCCCAAACTGGTCTAATTTCAAGACCTGGTGGGAAAATGTATTACAATCAGGACGGTGTATTAAAAATAAGAGGCAATCGAGGTGGGATAAATAGAAAGAAGGCTAGGTGTCCAGGACTTGGAAGCAGACCTGTTAACAACAGTAACAGTACATCAATAGAAGCTAATGAAGAACCAGTTAACTCAAACCCAACCCCAAACAGATTTTTTGGACAAGGAGCTGGAGGTGGAGGTTTTCGAAAATTTAAGACTAAGGAGCAGGCTAAAGAGGAAAATAACCAAGAGTATGTTGATTGGTTAAAGCAGAAGCCGTGGCTACATACGCCCATAAGCGGTACAATTAAGCCTGCCAAACTGTAAAAATGAGTCGTTATGATCTTCGTTAGTTGTAGCATGGTTAGTTTTAGTTTTTAAACATGGTCGGTACTTTAATTATCGTTTTAAGTAAGTGTGTAACTTTTTTGTATGATTATTATGCTTAAAACTCTGTACCGTTTTTTGTATCATTGTAAATAGTAAGACAAATATCAAAATGAAAATTTTATAGTATGTACAATATTTTGCTGTAAACTTAGCTTAATGGTAAGTTGAATAAACTATACCCTATGAATACGTGATCAGTTTTTAGTAACAGCGTAAAAGCACCTAGTTAGTTAGCTTAGTAGCATAATATTATGTTTCGATAAGTGTTTGGCCTTCTCGTTTCTCGTAGCACATTCAAATGGATTGGGTAAAGAGTTCACAATTATAACGGTGTAGTTATATCTGCCAAAAAGAGATATTTATGTCGTGCAAACTAGTAATCAATCAGTAATTATTTAGAAGAGGGGCACTATTAAGAAGGAATTAAAACCGGAAATACATTGCTTCCGAAGTATCTATCTTGCCAGTAATAACTAATGAGAATGACACAACGTTCATTAGATTAGACTGATTGACTGACTAAAAAGTATTCATCTCCGGAAGTAGCTTTTGCTGTTGGAGCATACTTAATTCATACCAATTCAACTTTTTGCTCAATTGAGAATAAATTAAAGCTCGCTTTTTTGGCTTTCATCTCTGAATTGCATCATAATACCAAATAGACTTGACTAGACTTTCCTTTAGTTTGTCGTCACCTCTGCGTGATTCATTTATACAAAAGCTACGAATTGAAATACTTCACTATAGAATAAAATACAAGCAATGAGAGTCTTAAAGCGAAATAAGAAGTGCGTGGGAATTTGCCTTAATTATTTTTATTAATATGTTACACTTGTACTCGATAAGTGTGCTTGCTTAACCGAGAATAGCAGTTTGTATAGGTACGTTTTTTTTAAAAGATTAAAGAAGAGAAATATTTTAAGGTAGTTTGGTGATTCTTTCTACGGAAAGTGAACCCGTTATGCATGAAATGAAAGGTTCATGCCAGTTTTTTTGGAACGGATCCCATTTCCACTAAAAAGTAAGTGACAAGTGACAAGAAGTAAAAATTAAGACCAATGATTCTAAGAAATATCATGATTTTTGGCTACATCTAAAATCCCTGTGAACTGATGCTTAAAAAAATTATCGCTTATCACTTTAATTGTGACATATTTGCATAAGTCTCGGGAAATGAGTTCACCTCTCCTCAATTGTATCGTGTAATTGTCTCACTTCATGCTTTTATCCCATTCCTCCAACCACGCTAAACTTTTTCATGCTTATAACTTTTTCAGAGAAGTGATCTCCATTTCTACTTACGTCAGCTTTCTTCTGTGTTTTCGCTTATGGGGTTTCTGTGTTTGCTAATGGAAAGGATAATGCGTTAAATATTGGGTATAGAATTGTACGGTTCATGGAAAAGTATTGGTTTTGAACCGGTGCATGTAGTTTTGTAGCCTTGTAAGTTGATTTAAGCTGTTGTAGGACCGTCGGTGTCTGAAGGTCAGAGTTCTTAATCTGTTTATGTTTAAAGAATCTCTTAAACTTAGCTTGGCTTTTTTAGCCCTGCAAAATTAAGGTAGACGGTGTGGACATGATGTTTTTAGTATTTGTATACGGTTCAAAGTGTACGGCATGTCAATATTGTTTGTTTATTCAACTGTGTTAATTGACAATGTAAGTATCCAGTGATGTTGGACCAAATAAATGCGCAGATTTATATTGGTAAATTGGCATGTTAGAGGACGTTCTTTAAGACAAAGTGAGGTTTGGTAACACTTACTAAGGGGATTGCTACGTTTTTTATTTTACAACTTTTTATTGTGGCTAGGTCATGGATAGTGGGGGAAGTTTTTGGTAAGTTTAATAGTGCAATAAGCAGTTAATCTACGATGTTTTACAATCTTTAGAAACGCAACGGGAATAAAGAAATTGTAATGATGACACTTATGAAGCACACAATAGGATTACGATCGTATCATCATAATTTATCTTTTCTTTATTTTGCAAATATCTTGCTTTGTGTGGTAGCCTTAATTAATTAACGCCAACGGTTTTAGGCTTTCCTGAAGGTTTGAAAAAAGAGACAGGAAACTCCTGTAGTCCTTCACAGCTTGCCAAAACGACAGCCTTAGCCTTACTCACTATTTTCAAGTTCTAGTCATCGTTTAAGTATAAGGTCATCATTTCCTATCAAAATGAATCATCCTACGAGGTAAAGATAGTAAGAAAGTTATACCACTCGTTCCAAAATCACAGCTATTTCAAATGGCGATTATAGGGGAAAAATCAGAAGACTATTATTACTTCATCAGTTCTAAAGCCAAAGAGTAAAAAATCTAACCATTCGCCGATATATTTAATCTTAATCTTAATCTTGCTTTTTGCGAATTTGCTCAGAAATCTACATTTTTAGAGGTCAATTCCTCATTCATATCTTAACCTTACCTTAAATAATGTCATTCAACAGTAATTTTATCAATACTGACTGAATGCGTCTGTTTATCCATCTTAAACTGCCAGAGGGTTTGGACCAAAATGTTAACTACCAGTAAACAAGCGTATTAATGTTAAAACGCCACTCTGGAAGTAGCAGAGTACGATCGGCACGCTTTAAAAGCCATAGTTTCGCATAAGCATTAAAAGTTCTATTTAACTGACTGCTAAAGCTGCTGCCAACAAGGTAGCGAAGAAAAACATTAACTTCTGTCCTGGGTTCTTTCTTGTAAATAAATTTTGCATAGGAAAGTAGCCAGATCTAAAGTAGATTTCCAAGAAGCCCAAGACCAAGAACACTTGATGACGTCTTCTAAACTGCGATGATATTCGGGCCTTTCCACCCAACCGCATAGATATATTATAAAACCAACCGTGATACAACCACTTTCTTGTCTTTCACTTAGATATGTATGATCGTTTATCTTTCGAGAAACCCCCGTCTTAATGTTCCGACAGGTTGACTTGAGCCATTTTCCATGACGTTTCAGAGAACTGCTAAAGTATACACATCTTTGAAACCTTTTGGCTTCTTGGGAGAGTTTATTTCTTGACTGCCTATGATGATAATGAAATGACTTCATCCGAAATAAACTCATACTTTATAATATCATCTCATGGTATCGTTACAAACAACAACTGGGTAACTTATAGTGTGTATGGCTTTTTATGCTTCCTGTTTTCCCCGGATTTCAAGTTGTCGGGGTAGATGAACAAACCGGGTATCGGGTTATACCCATTTAACTAACGTGGATTGAGCCTCATAAAACCACAGACTTGTTACAAATCCACTTCAGTTTATCTTCTACAGCAGAAGAGCAAGGTTTAAGATTAAAATCTTTAAATCCAAAGCCAATACCCAATACAAAAGTGAAACTTCACTCAACCGTTACTTTCACATTATAAAACTAAGAGTGAGAATAACTTCTATGCAGGCAACCCAAATCTCAACCAAAGTCAGTTTCCAATTACTTAAAAAAGCAGTTTAACTGGTGAGTTCAAGAATCTTTTTAATAAAATATTTTCCAATAATTACTTGGAAATCAGTCATGCAATGCAAGTATGTATTTTAATCCTTACAAATTAATTGATACAATTTTTTTTCAATTGCAGAATCAGTCATAAAAAAGGTTAAATGGGTCTACCAGACATGGCTCGCTACATAGAAATCCCTTTACTATTTCCAAGGACAGAAGTCTCATTCAAACCTTCGGTCTCCCCGATCGCCTCTAAGGTCCTGTCCCTTCAAGAGGTCAATATTGAAAAAGAATTTGACATCATAAAAACCTTATCAGAAGGATGTTTCTCTAAAGTCCTCCTCGCTCGCCAAAACCGAGAACGCCTAGTCCTTAAAGCTATCCATTGTGAAGCCACCTCCGCAGAAGACTTTAGTCGCGAGCTAAACTACAACTACTACCTTTCACCACATCCAAACATAATAACCTCATACAATGTCACCTTTATGTGGGATAACATGTTTATCTACGTTCAAGAATTCGCCCCATATGGTGACCTTTCCCGTCACTTGAAACGTGGAGGAATCCCCGAATGCCAAGTAAAATCCGTTGCGACCCAACTCGTTTCAGCGATCGAATTCATTCATAGTTTCCAGCTAGTACATCGGGATATTCGTCTCGAGAATATTTTAGTTTTTCGAAAAGACTTATCACTCATCAAGCTTGGGGACTTTGGTATGACCTTACCTTCCGGAACTACAACTGTCAAGTATACAACCGCATGGGCTAGTTTTTCACCCCCGGAGATCTGTGAATTACTGCTTCAAGAACGGTTGGAATGCCACCCTGCAGAAGATGTCTGGTCTTTAGGGATCATTTTAATTAATTGTTTGACTGGCGAAGTTCCTTGGGCGTCTGCAGATATTACGGATACCAATTTTAATCAGTACACTGATTGGCTCAAAAGAAAGAGTCTTAGGATGCCGGAAGTACTGTTTAATTTCTGCCCCAGGTTTATAAGACTGTTGAAAAGGATCCTTGAACCAAAGCCATCGAAGAGGAGCAAGATTTCAGAGATTTCAAAATATCTAGGGGATGAATGGGTCTCAAAGGGTTCGGCTGCTGTGGCTAGAAGAACTAGTGTGGAACGGCATGAATCTAATGCTACATCTAAGTCTGGTCACAGGCAGAAATATTGTAAAAAGAGGTCGACAAGGTCTCTGGCTTTGGATACGGAACTTGAGAATGAGGCTGAAACCCCAAGTGTACGGGTGGGCAAGTGGATTCAATCAAGTTTGCAGGAGTCGAGCTAATCGGGTGCAGAAATATAATTATTAATAGATAAGGTTGCTCAGATAACAGGGGGATTACTGTTTTAATTGCTTATAGTCGCTAGAAGTAATTAGGTTTGAGGCTATGATTTATGTTTAGAGTGGGAGGATGCATTATATTATGCAGGTCGGCTATCCGTCCGTCCACCATTGTATGCAATACTTGATCACAATCACGCTTCAAAGGATGCCAAAAATCAGGGTAGTAGAATTGAGTGGGTGGTATTTATTACATAAACTAAAAGTTCATCAAGATTTTTTATACTTGAAGAACTACTCTTATTTAAATATTAATTTACATTGAAATATTAGCTTCTTTACTTAAATTGAAACAATGAATTCGCTATTAGAGGTTTAATAGTCCAAAAGTAAAATGACATAACCACCTGCTAGTTCTACTTTATCTTTAACTTTATGAGCTTTTGTACTTGATCCCTGCTAAAGTATAGTAATTGCTAAAATAGAAGACTTAAAGATGACTGAGTTTGAATTGTTCGAATAAAAATAATATATGGTTCTATTAGCCATGTAATTTTTCACACAATTTAATGGTTATAATGTACAAATTAGAATAAATCACGACAATTAAATGTAAATAGCTTAAATACTAGTCAGTGTTTCTGAATTAGCATTAAACCTAATCTCTGAATCCTAATTCAATTTTTCAATTTGTAAATGAGTTTAAAAAAACTGCAATAAAAGCAAAGTATACTCACTTACCAAGGAAATGAATTACTGTTTTATTGGTTTCTTGAACTCAACCAGGAAAAATCATTATTGGAAGCTAACCTAATATAAACATCTGCAGTTTACGAAGAGGAATTAGGGTCTAAAAATAATAATCTTGCATAATCTAGCACATATTGTGAATTAGTGCAGTAATGGTTATGGTTAGAGAAGAGGTGACTTGCCGTAATAAAATAATACTAACTCTACTAACTGCTGTAACTTTCACCCGTTATTGTACCGTCAGTTTCTCGATTCTTAATTATCATCCATCTGCATCGCATGTAGGTAGAGAAGACCTACTTTTTTCAGGTTTAGCTTAGGTTAATTCACGGTTTTTGCTGGATTCTAGTTAGAGCGTACATTACGAGCTGCCATTAACGTTTGTTTAGCCACATGCATGGGAGACATTTCAACTTTGAAACTACGGTACGGCTATGATTGCTAATGTAAAGCATTTATTACGGTTTATGTGATAATTTACTCTTAGAAAACGGTTCCTGGCTGTAGGCAGCAGTTAAGCACTATAAAACTTTATTAGTAGGAATACTTTTGTTACAAATACTTATTCAAGCCACTCCAGCCAGTTTATTAACACTTGGCGCATGAAATAGGAAACTTTTATTTATTTATTAAATAAATGCTCAAATATCTTCGGTTGATTATTACAGCTTTATTGTAACCATCTGCCGGGTTATGTTTGGTGAGTAGATTATGAAAGCATAAAAGGGTTTAAAGTGCATGATGTAGGATTTAACTGATATAAGTAATGTCGAAGAAAGTTCTTTACTATAGAACTTCAACAAATGACCTCGTAAACAAGCCCTCTTTTCATATCCACAAGTATATCATGGTTAACGCTTGGCAGAACCGTTAGTTTCAGTACTGAATTGACTCTAGATTATGCTGGATATGCAGATATATTATGATGGCTATCGCTGCACGTAATCTTGGCTCGGTATATTTTTTGGAGATTTCTGTTTCTGACAACCTGGGAAATTAAAGGATCACTCTACGTTTTTATGAGTCTTTGCTGACGTCAATGGAAAGGTTTCATTTATTTCGCAGTTCGATGAAATCTGGGAGTAGGATCACTCAGTTTGACACAAGGGTGAAGGTTGAGATCTCTGGATTTTTAATTTTTCCATTTATTAATCTAATAGAAATTCTGTTTTTTCTACCCTACCGCTGTAGTTTTACTCGTTAACCATGCAGGATTATGATTAGAAATGGTTTGCTAATTCTTAGCCTGCTAATGAAGTGCTTTTGTGATTGATAAATGGCATTGGTGGACAGTAAACTGCAAACAAGCGAAGCGAGCAAAGTATAAGAAATAAGGTTGCTACAAAACAAAATTCCCCTAAAATCTAATTAACAACAAACTTAACGAAGTTAAGAGTAAGTAAGCTTAAATACGTCAACTAGTAGAGAATCTGTAAGTTTCTTTGAAAAGCACTGCCTGTGTGTATTAGCGTGTAAATAAACATAGCCATAAACCACGAACTTCGCATGCTGTGATTTTTCATCAATCTTTCATCTCATCGTAATAACGTGGGTTTTTTTACTTTTGTTAGTATAAAAACTCTGATAAGCTTCTAAAATGATGAAAACTTCGATAAACAAACGTATTTTAAGGAACTCTCGCTTTACTAGTTTTTAAATAACACGTTTGAGAAGATTCCTATCTATGAAATACCATTTTTAACTTTTAGCATAGAATCATCTACTTTTTTGTCATAAAATTAATCCGTAGAGATTATCCTACCATACGTATTTCAATGCTACCTCCACATCACATCAGAATATCCGGTATGATAAACAGGAAGGTTTACATCTTTTTCAAAAACAAGCCGATTAATTAATCCCACCGTGGTCGTCAACAAGTCTAAGAAACCCGGAACATGTGAAGCATGGGACCATTTGTTTTGACATCCCTTGCAGCCTTGCTTGTGGTTTTTTGTCGCAGAGTGATAAGCAGCCAACAACTATTTTAATCAAGGACGTAATGCCGATTTAAACGGGATCTTGCGTATCCTATTATTACACTATGTTTAAACCTCTTTATTTGCAAATCATGGTGAACCCGAAATCCGATTACCTTGAGTCATGAATTGTACATGTGGATACATTCAAGATATAAAGGCATAAATTGTTAGCAACTAGGAAAGAAAGATATTCATGACATGAACTAGCAGAAAAAGTGTGAGGGGCTAAAAATATCATTTGTATCAGAACGAGAGGGCTAAATCTACATCATTACGCAATGCTTTCAATGACGTCAGTCTCGCTTTCTTGTATGTCATTGCTTGTTAACTTACGCACTTTTTAACGATGCGTGTGGCAAAGGATTAAACAAAATGATCCGTAGAACTGTAACTGGATTCATTTAACACACACGGAAGTCTCTAAATGCATCTCGGAAGTGGTAGCTTTCGCTGAGGGTAAGTTTATGGCAAAGTGTCAGAGCTTTCTTGTTCAGTTGATGATTTTGTGGTACCAAAAAAGCCAAAAAACGGCTTGTAGTGTAGCACATTATAATTGGATTGGAACGTCTTTCGTGTATGGATGATTGAGGGTCACTATTTATGTAATTTTATTTATTTACCCTACCCTGAACTCTGAACTCAACCTTCTATTTATCTCAAACATCAAACCTGACTATGTTACACTGAACGTAACAGTATTAACTTAACGCGCACCTGTAATTTTGCATTCGTCGCAAAATTTGATTGAACACGATTGATTAGCAGTCTATTTTTACACCGAAGGATGTCACCTACTATTGTACTCATTTTTTCTAAGAGACACAAGATTAGATAGCTCGTCAAAAATTGTAAATATGTATCTCGGCATTATGGTTTATGGTTCCTTATCAATCATATCAATTAAATCTCAGTCCCAGTTTTAATTGGAATGATTTCGCTGCTTGTAATGAAACAAACTTCCTTTCTGCTCTCATAATAATAAGCTTTATTAATCAATCAGTAATCAAATTACTCATCCTCATCATTTTTGGCTGTAGAAAAAGGATTTGTAACCTGATCTGATGTCCCACATTGACACTTTAATAGCAATATAGTAGTGGCTTGTCCCTTCAAGATATCTTTTATTCAAATCTTGTAGTGAAAGTTAAAGAATGAAGGGTGCCAGCTTTTTATTAATATTCGCGTTTGTTTTTGCAACTGGGTTTCTTTCAGCCAAAGGTACGATTATGTTCCTACTTTTTCTGTAAAATATTTATCATAATTGATTAGCGTCAAAGATATAACCGAAATATTACTAATTTAGCTCTATCATGCTATCATTGCTACTATATGGAAGACTATCATGGTTTCGACTTTGGAGATTATGAGTTCACTAAAAACTGCAAATCTGGTAAACTGAATCAAGACGATGTAAGGCACTGCGGGTCAGCAGATCCAAACATGACGTTTGTTTGTGGTAAAGTTACTGGAACAATTAGCCAACAAAGGGTCCATGGTCGAGGCTGTTACCCCAAAAGCCTAGTACCTCCCGATAAGAAGGGTCAGTGTGGCAGATCCGATTTAGACTCCTTATGGACCTACTTTGACTCCTTATTTCATGGATCCCTTGGCAATCCTCCTACCGGCAATGTTAATACTTGCTTCTGCGATGATGTCGATAATTGCAACGGAGCCGAATTTTTTAAGGGATCTTTTCTTACATGCTGTCTTACAATATTTATACATTTATTTTTTAATATACATCTTCTTTAAAATACTAATTTAATAAGCCCAATCCATGTAAATGTTATAGTTTATAAGTCTCTTCAAACCGTCATTTAATGCAATTCTTCTCTCGGAAGTGAATAAGAGTTTTTACAAGGGTTTAAAATAACCCAGAATATAAAAAAAACAAGTTTATTACGCACTGGATAAGCTTACAATTGCGTCAGCAACACGTCATACCCGTGCAGACTTACGCACTTTGCTAAATGTGCGTAAGTCAAGCGATCTAGAATGCATTTTTTGTCTCCGAATGATACACATGCTTATTCTATTAATGGAAACTAGTTTTTAAGAGAAGAAAAGTAAAAGTCATGTATCTTACGATGTTTTGACAAATTCTTATGCCAGAATACAAATCTCATACCGCAAAAAAGTCAGCATAACTTATCGTCTAAGTTAACGTATACCGGTAACGGATCATTTCTCTCATTTAGCTTATTGTGCTTTGATGCATAATTTAATTCTTCATGCCACAGTCAGTGTTGGTTATAATACTTTGAAAGAGAATGAGTAGCTAAATGGGTAATGCGTATATAACTCGTTTTATTTGAGCAAGACTACGATAAAAACCATAATCATAAAATAAATATCGAGAAAGCCATAAAATACTCTGGTAAAGTAGATTATAGACCTGTAATTAATTGTTACAAGGATGACATCTTTTTCCAGTAAATATGCTGGTCCTAGTGATAAGCCACTTCCAAAGATAAATGCGTCTTCCAAGAAAAACATAAGCTTTAGATATCAAACGTTCCTCTCTATACTATACAGTTGTAGTTGCTCTAAACAAACATTTTAAAAGCATTTGGAATTGGAATTTATATCTCCATGAATGTAAATGATTACTGGAAGTTATGCAGCCTTAGAATTTGATGATTTGCGATACGAAATAGTGCAGTCATGAATTAAGATTACATTTTACAGAGTTTACTTTTGCACCGGCTATACATTATGCATACCTTTGGTGTAGATAAGTCTCAAGCAGTCTTCATTGCCTTTTAAGAGTCCCAAATCAAGTTGGATGCACTTGTACCCTGGATTGCGTGCCTGAAGCGTACCTTTGCAAGGAGCCTTGGCCTGAGGTGCCTATATTCCCCAAACATTCTGCTGTTAATCGTAGCTTAAATCATAAAGTACGCTGACAAAGGAAGTTACGATAAGTACTCTAAATTTGTTTTCTTCAATAGGTGCTTCTGCGAAAGGGATTTCCTCAAAAGCATATAGATCTGTCTGCCACTAACAACTTTCATGTAATAGCCTTCAACCACTCCCAACAATGGGGGAACCAAACTCTGCACTTTATTGAATCCTCCTAATCCACCTCTATCTAACTTGCCGATTTAACTGTTCTTCCGGAAGTAAGGAAACTGGAGACGGATAGGACTCATCGCATTGGATAAATCCACAAAAAAAATGTAAAAACTCTAGTCAAATAGATTGACAAAGGCTTAACTAACATTTTTCAGTTTTGAGGATTTTTCCAAATGGGATAATACTCTTAATTATTACTCAACAAAGAGCAAAACAGATCGTGGCTTTTTTCACCTCGTTGGAGATGGAAAGATTGATGAACCGTTCCTCTCTTGTTCATCTCTAGAGGTTTTTACTATGTCCATAGGCATGGATTTCCGAAATTATAGTTCATTTAACGTAAAGGTTAGGTAGGCGTGAAGTTAAACATTAAGCATGGATAACTAGAATTTAAATAACAAATGTAGTAAATTCACCATACCTAATGGTTTAGGAGTCATTTCACTAGAATTTGTTAGCCTACCTTTAGTTAAATACTTACAATAAGTATTTGCTTATCCGATTCAGCACTTTTGTGCTTCCTAATAAAAGAGTTCATAATTTTTATAATAGGCATACTTTATTGGCTGATTTTATCATTTAGCTGGTCATTTCATTTCCAGAACCGCATTGTAAACTTAATGTTATTTCTTAGCACTATTCTAAGTGTCAGAGTGACCTTAAAAGATGTAAATATCAGTATATTAAGGGATATGTTTGCTTAGTATGATACAGATCAGATCCTTGACAAAGAAAATAAGGGCAAATTAAACCTCAAAGGCGAGATACAACCTATAGATTTTGGTTTTGTCATTGATGTGAAGTTTTTATGCAGTATTTTTCGAATAAAACAAAAACATAATGACAAGCATAAGCTATGCAGCAATAAGTTCAAATAATTTTATGTTACTAAAATCCACTTGTTAAAACGACACTATTTTATTTAATTTATAAAAAATTAAGATAACATATCATAATCTTAAGAAATTACACTAGATATCTAGTCTAGTTATCTAAGCATACCTAAGCCCTGCGATCTAGTTATAAAATGGATTATATGTAACCCAATGAGCTCTTTCTTGAGTCTGAGCATCCTTATGCGAAGTGAATAGGGATTTATACACCTCACTTGTGTTTGGATCCATTGCCAGAGTCACTGTCGATGAAACGACTTTGGAAGGAGCCAGCTTTGGATTTGAAGAAGATGTGCTTGTACTTCCCACAACTTTAGATAATGCAGCAGCAGCTACTGGAGGTCTCGGAAGAGGAACTAATTTCGGTTTCTTTGTTGTTGATACTGACAGTTCTTCGGATCCTTTGACGTTGCTACCATTTCCACTTCCACTTGAATCACTTCCCTCTGAATTGGCTGCGTCACCGGAACCTGCAGCATAAGATGTAACCGTTGCAGAAGCTTCGCGTTTTTTCCCTGCCTTCTTGGCTTCCTTGGCCCTCTTTGTTTCAAGCCGTCTGTTGATAATTTTTTCTTTATTACTCTCAACTTCCGCGTCTTCAGTAGGATTGAGTAGAACTATGTCCAAGCCCTTGAATGGTTTTTGACAGCTAAATGAAAAATAAAAAGAATTAAACCCCCATTCTATTCGTACCGCACAATTATTAAATTATTCAAATGCATGATGACGTAGCAAAAAGTCCCTATAAACTTACTTGGGACACTCGTTCCCTTCCTCTTTAACTTTGACCATCTCCTTGAGTGCTTTCTCACTAAAAACACAGCCACAAGTCCAAAGACAGCAGAAACGGAATCTACCGTTCATTTCCATGCCTGATATTGGACAAATCCACTTCGCCTTCTGGACATCAATGTACCCATCCCCGATTTCACCCCGGACCAACTCCTTCCAGTCGGGGTTCTCTGTAAGGGACACGACCTTAACATCCTTTAAGGATTTTATGTGAGATGCGACCTCGTTTATAGGGCTCCCCTCAGATTTATCCAGCAGGGCTTCCAACACGGATTCTTTACTGTACAGACGACCCAGCTCGCAGGCCACTATTGGACTTTGTAGGGGCTGTTGAGTTATTGTACAATGCTGCCATCGGAATGACAGTTCTGATGATTTATCCTTCTGTAAATTACAGAAAATACAATACAATTAGTAATACTAAAAACCGTGAACACACTAGAAATTATACCCTTCAGACGACTAAAATAACAACAACTGACTGCCCAAAAACACTTGGCTACATAATATAACTATTAAATTCTAAATTCTAAACAACAAATACAAAAAGCGAAGTTTCCTTACCTGTTCCGGTTTCTTTTTTGTCTTGACCAACTCATCCCGTCTGGGAATAGTTCCACCATCGCATCCCAAATAAAGTAAAGCCAATTCCAACCACATTTCTAACCTTTTTACTCCCTACAAACTAATCTTTATTGCTTAAGACTTCAATTAAATCGGGGAACAATATTTCTACTGCCTTTTGATGTTTATTTTGATTTGACGACTAAAATAGTCAAATCCAGTAAGTTAGGCACTCCAAAACGTGCTTTTAAGATAATTACACCAAATAAAAACAATAAAACTGATTATTTTACAATTTATTTCAGTCAAGTTTCGAAATTTCGAAAGTTAAATTTAATCAACAAAAATTTGGCTCAACGAAAGTTGTGTAAGTTTGAATGAATGCGGGGCTCAAATTCATTGTTGGGGCTACACTGAGAAAAACATAATGTTTAGACTAGACCTCAAGCGAAGCCCATAGGTCCTCATAAAAATTAAATTAACCCTGAGGTATTCAATGGAAGTAAAATCTATTTCTGTCCTCCAGAGAAAACTCAAGTTTTTAGGTTTAATTATGTAAACATTTATATTACAGGTCGTCAGGTTGACCCCTTGAGGTGTTCAATTGAAGCATTAACTATTTAGAGTCGTTAAAATGACAAACAAATTCGACACCTCATCCCCCATATGTTTTTGGAATGTTACACATGATTCTGCTATATGTTGAAACTTATGGTTCTGCTCTATGTTGAAACTGACGTTCCTGCTATATGGTGAAACCTTTTCTTTGTTAACATCTACCTACTTGTTCTTTGTGTTAGATGTTTATGTGCAGTGCAGCTTGACGGAACTTTGTTATGCTTTCCCTATATGTTTAAACTTCTGTATAGGTAGTGAAATGGTAGTGGTAGTGGTATCACTAAAAATTAAACCTCTGAAGCAGCTATTGAAGTTAATGGAGTAGTTAGCAATAGAAATAAGAAGAGCAAGTAAATTAAGTCTAAGAAAAATCAACAACGCTGTTTATCATGGAAGGAACTTAATAATGCTTTATTGTCAAAGGAATCAACGAAGTCAACAACGCTGGTTTACATCGGAAGACCCTAAATTGCTTACTATTCTAATCCTTTTCAACTTCACAATTTGTGCGATTACGACAAGCCTGCCTAAACAATTAGTTATTTTGTCCTTGCATCAATAACTCTCGAATAATATTAACTTTCATCCGGGATTTTAAACTGGACATGTTAACTTTGGTCAAGTCTGATGCTGCTGGGTAAATGGTTTTCTCTGGCAGAATTAACCATTTCAGAAGGCTAAAATTAATGTTTTTCATACCGCATTCTTTCGTAATTAAATATTTAAATTGAGCAAACAAACGCCGCATACAATTTAAACCTCAACCGAACACGTGTAAATTAACTTCCTTTTGTTCTATCAATACACAACTTATAATTCCAGGTAGATACAAAAAGAAATTAATTATAAATATGCAAGCCTATCGGTTTATGAACTCTGGTCAAACTAATGAAAAATGCTTTTAAATTATATCACTCAAATATCTCTAATCTGCATAAATATTATATTTAAAATACAATTAAGTAAAATTTACTGATGGTGATGATGACATAATTACCCTTCAAATGCCTTATAAGACGCTTTAACAACAAGTAAGTTGGGATAGATTTGTTAACTACCTTGCAAAGCTGTAAGCTTTACGTCGAAGCAACCAGCATGAGCGTTAATATAAATTGCACGTAATTAGACAAAGCATTGTCTATTGAACCAAGACAGTCAGTCCTCTAAGACCTCTTCCCGATTCCTGGAAGACAGTTTGTATTTTGTAGGCTTTAAAGTCCAAGAGTTTAAGCTGTATCTTTCTTCCCAACTTCGAAAAGTACATATCAAAATGGAAACGTTTACAAAAGTTTTGTTTTTGTGCTTGGTAGCAATTAATAGCGTTTCAGGACAATATAATTACCAAACAAACTTCTTCAAGTACTTTTACATATTACAGCTCATTGCTAATTTTGCATAACTTTTAAAGGTATTTGGGTTTCCTTTTAATTGAAACATTTCCTGACATTTCATTTCAGTTAGATCATTTTAGTTTTGCTATGAAAGACACCTTTGACATTAAGTTTCTCTACAATGATTCCTTCCTACTGGGATAGAGACAATAACGGTCCCATTTTTCTCTACACGGGTAATGAAGGGAGTGTAGAATCCTTCGCACAAACTACTGGATTTATGTGGGATATCGCTCCCGAATTTGGGGCCTTACTGTTATTCGCAGAACATCGCTATTATGGTGCTTCATCCAGTGACTGAAGCCTTCAGTCACTGGGAGGAATTGATATATTGGGTTACTTAAGGGTGGAGCAAGCTCTTGCCGATTACGCCCGTATAATATATTATTTCAAGGAGGTTAATAATGCCACATCATCCCCAGTAATTGCTTTTGGGGGTTCTTATGGTGGAATGTTGACTGCCTGGATGAGGATGAAATATCCTCACACTGTGCAAGGGTACATAATTAATATGATAATCATATAACTCACTCAACCGATATTAATTACTCGTTTTATTGAGAGTGCATGCTTTTATAAAATAGAAGTGCCTTCAATCTTTCAGGGCGATAGCAGCTTCTGCACATTTTATCGGCAAGACATTTCATTGTCATGTGAATCTCACGCACGACCAAATCCTGACTTCCGTTTTTGCCAAGCAGAATAATAACTGTGTTGTGTTCCCGTTATTAAAAAGTCTTGGAAAGAAATAAGAGAAATGGGCAAAACGGGTATAAGTTCAATTAAATTTAATTTGAATCGTGCTTATTTTATGGTAAATTGGAATATAAATATTTCAACTTCTGCCTTAAGATAAAGGAAGAGTGGCTAAGTAGAAAGTGGAAACTTTGCACCGCATTAGAAACTTCAGACGACATAGATACTTTAGTGAACTGGCTGGACTCCATGTATTCAACGATTGGATTGGAATGGCTAACTACCCCTACCCAGGTACGTTTGTTCAAGATTTGCCTGCAAATCCCGTTCATGTAAAAAACAATCTTCACTTTAATTTAACTTCAGTAATTTGTGCATTGGGATTTCGGATTTACAGTTTGAAAATTAAAACATTTTACTCCATCCAACAGAAATTTTGCAGCTATTTAAAGAAAACCGAGTTGGGAAACTCGAAAGAAATACTGAAAGACATGTTCCAAGCGCTGAATGTTTATATTAATAATACTGGAAAGACCTTTTACTTCGACTACAGTGATGCGTCGATGTACAGGGCTAGTTACAGTCAAAGTGATGATAATTCATTTGACTACCAGGCAAGAAACATTCAACTTGCTCTATTCTTTCTACAGTTATATGGAAATGAGGTTAAATTAAAGCATTATTTCAGAGCTGCACAGAACTAATAGACCCTGACTGCGATGATGGAATACACGACTTTTTTGAACCCTCGCCCTGGGATTTTAATAACTTCTCAGATACATGCTATGATAACCACAAAGTTAGACTTAGACCTGAGCCACATCTTGTTGATATCATTTATGGAGGGAATGATATCTTAGTAGCATCTTACAATATAGGGTTCAGGTAAAACTCTAATTTAAAATGGAAGAAATAAGAATAGGCAGTCACCCTTTGCATGCTTATGTTTTTTAATGTATTCAGTAATGGACTATTGGATCCTTGGTATGGCTATGGTATTCTGAAGAACTTATCCGATAGCCTATGTGATGCCAGATACTGCACATCATCTGGATTTAAGGGGATCAAACCCTGCAGATCCACAGTCTGTTATTGATGCGAGGACTTTTGAAAAGACTCAGATTCGAAAATGGATAGCTCAGTTTCACACAAATCAGAAAAAGGAGAAAGAAGCATTTGCCACTATTTAAATCACAGATTTAATGAACTAAACTATCCATGCAAAACATAGATACATCATATATGTAACGTTCCCGTTGCACTTATTAAAATTAATGTGAGCCAATCGTTGAATTTCGGGGGTTTATTCCAAATCATTAAATTAAAGTTGCTCGATTATGTTAACGGCGACCGCGTCGCTTCATAGAAGCAGCGCATTGGGGACAGTACCACTTCCCTTTGGGTGTGGCTGTAATTCCAACACATGGGTAGTGAAACCACTCGATTGGACACTGTGACAAGAAATGCTTTAGTAATAAAACCAAAACCGCTACCAATAAACCCATGTCATGAGACAGATGGCGAAGTTAAAACTCACGTCAGTATTGTCACAGGCTACCATGTCACCGTAACTGATTTCGTTACAAATGCAATATCTAGGTTCGGATGGATCGACATAGGCAGCCCAATCTTGTTGGTGCTCTGTTGTATCCATTAGAACAGTTTCTTCAACCAACTCATCCGGAGGTTGTGTTAACAACTCCTGATTCTGAGTGTGTTGGGATTTCCTAATGGACATGCAAAGGTAGCCAGTAATTTACTTTATCCCTACCAATGATACAGAAACTACCATAAGCCAACTGGCTCGGCACCCGAGGAATAATAAAAAACCTTTTATTCCGTTTCTGCTCGCCAATACTACTTCCAGTTGTGGCTGCAAGAGCTTGCTGAGCTGCTTGCTGTAATTCAGCATTAACTAAAAGTTCTCTTCCAACACTAAACTCACTAGGGTGTATTCCTAGATTTACTGCATCATATGAAGCTTTCAAACTTGCCGTTCGTCGACCTTGTTGCATCTAAATTTCAAAGAAATTAAAATTTAGCCAAGCTCAGTATGCACATTCAAGAGTACATACATTTATTTTTGAAAAATTGGTATGTACATTTTTCACCTGTTGAGTGGCAGCGATCGCTTGTGATGCTGCGGCTGCTATTGCATTTCCACCAGCACCCATGTGACCTAAGCTGTACGCAATCGGAGTTGTAGTTCCACTACTATGAGCACTATGACTTCCCATAACTGACATTTTCTCATGGGAGTTTTTCCTTTCCGATTTCTTCTCAGTTTTAATAATAGAAGCTAATCCATATCTGTTTTCTTTCTGACTAAGATAATCCCTACTTTCTCTATCACGGTCGGCTAGATTCTGCAAGTCCAATTCCAACGATCCTAAAGAAAAAGATTTAAATTAATCTACGCTAATATATTAAAATGACCAATCACAAGGTCAGTAAACGTATGCACACAACATCCTTACGTTTCTCTAATATTTCAGTAATGCCCGCATTATCCGCTTCTAGTTCCATTTTAAACTTGTACAACTCCTGATCCAATTTCCTCAAGTATCGATCTACCAAATCGTACATCTGATTCGCTTGGTGAACTTTTTCATCTGTTACGACACAAAAGATCAGTAAAAACAAATAAAATCCTTTTTAATTAATCCAATCTTTCTTTTTTTTAAAAAAAAACCTCACATACCTGCATCTTCCAAAACTTTATAATATTCTCCACGGACGGCTTCAAACTCTCCTTCTCGTTCAGGACTTTTTTGTTTTCGAGCTCCGGAAAAGAAATGTTTCATCCTCTCTTCCAGCTTATCTGTGGCATCTAAAATTAAACAAAAACATCCCATTCAGTTTATAAAAATAGCACCCATCTCCTACATCAAATCGTATTTTTTTTAAAAAACGTTGAAAAAACCTACTCTGAACCTGCAGATCAAGTTCCCGAATTTCAGTAAATCTATCCTTCAGTTCCTGTGGCAGATGCTCGATCACTGAAAGACAAAAAACATAAAAATTACACCACAAATTAAAAACAGTTCAGAAATGCATACATAGCTATGTTAAATAGCTAAATCTTCAATAAAACCTCAAACATTTCCATCAAATACCTCTAAATTAGCCAATAATTCACAAAAATCTGGAACCGGTTACCGGTATATGGATTTCATATTTTTACGGCATCAACTACCGACATAAAAAACGCTATTTAACTACTTTCCTACCACAATCCCTATCAAAAAACCCTTGTAAAACCTGTTTTTAAACAATAAAACCTTAAAAATACCCTAAAAATAGGTTAAAAACTGTATAAATCTGTTAAAAAAACTGCAAGTTCATCCCAATGCTCGTGAATGATTGATGATTCCATAAGGACAAAGAAAGAAGGATAGATTTTTTTTAAGGAGCAGCTGGATTGGCCAAAAAAAAATCTCAACGGAACGGAAGGAAACCTCCCTTTTGGGGCATTTTAATAACCAACAATTTATTCAATTTTTCCTAAAATAAAAGATGATAAAAATGGGGATAATTATGCCATAAAATGCTTACTTTCGAGGTAGTCCTCCAAATATAACATTTTGACGGTGGATTAACAACTATTTTAATTTAATTGGGGTTTAATTAGCCAAGTTTTTAGGGATAGAAGGAATAATTGAGGGATTTTGTAGCCGAATATTCCGTTTATAATGGGCGGGACGGGCGTTGAGCATTTTATTTTACTTTATGGTTATTGCTGGAGACACAGACTGCCCCATGAACCATGGATTTTTTAACAACTTGGGCTTCTATTTTTATTTTTATTTTTAAAGAGGGGGGGGGGTTAATCCTTTTTTAGGACGATGAAGAGCTTATAATTATAATTAAAATGGTAGTTTTTTGGGATATTTATTGGAGAGGAATTGGTATTTTTTTTGGGTAGAATTCTTCATTTAATGGTGAAGTTTTAAGGCTGAAAAGATGGGAGTTTTGCATTGATTTTGGGATAGTTATGCAGAGTGTATTTAATTAATTTCTGAGAAGTTTAATGAGACTTCCGGTTGACGGTTAAAAAAGTATACCGTATTTCCCCATTTAATTCCCCACCCCGAAATAATTCGCCCCCCCCGGTTTAATTCCCCAGAGGGTTCGGGACATTTGAAACAGTAATTCCCCAGGGGAATTAAATCGGGAAATACGGTAGTTAAAAGTAAGGTAAAAATGCTTTCATAAACTCTTGTCGATGATGCGAATGAAGGAGTTTAATTTCTGGGATAAAGAGACCCTCACTCACTCAGGTCCAGTCCGACTTTGCTTTAATCACACACGCTATTCAACTAAAAAGCAAGGCTATAGCTCTTAAAGTCACGGATTAACGCATGGATTAATTCTGGTTGACCTTAAATTAACTTTCGTAAAATGTTATAAAAATATGGTTTTATGATCTTGAGTTTTTTTAAGAAGTCTATTCTGAGGTAGAGAGCCAGTTTATCTCTTTGTCTATGATGACTTTGTTGCATTGCTTGCGGAAATATACTTGCTGATTGAAGATAGGATCGATCTGCATTCGTTTTTAGTTTTTAAATCATCTTGTAATCGTACAAAGATAAGTTTTAATTTGTCTTTATCTTGAATTTGTCAAAATGCTTGAATGTTTAATACTGTCAACTGTGTCTGACAAAATACATGGCAGAGCTACTATGGGGAAGGATCACACTTTCCAATGTATTATGTGTATCGTAAGCAGAATTTGCGAACAACACTTTGTAAACAATTAAAGTATTTTAACTTGTTTTCAATTAAGGGATAAAGTGAATCTAATCTAGTATTGCCGTGATAAAACTAGCTACTTCTTGAACTCAGCCTTACGTGAGTTATGATAAGACTTCACAGTTCTTAGAAAAGATAACAGAATTGCATGCTTAACATTGGAACAGTTTATCTGGTCTGGAATAGAGTACAGTGCCCTGCTGGAGTAGATTAATGAATATCCTCCTAATCATAACAGCTAACTTTGATGAATGACCATGCTAAACTTTTCAATAAGATAGTTGTGAACTTTTTTTATATAGTAATTTGTACATTACATCCACTTTTATTCATATTCTTTAGATTCTTCAGCAGTGCCAGAAAGTTCTACTGCTTCTATCTAACCTAACCTGTAATAAACTGTCCTTTAAGTCATATCCATTTTTAATACTTCAAATACTGAAGGAGCATTACAATTTAAACTATTTGAATCCTTAAAGTTATGGAGATAAATAGCCTAAACCTCGGTGGTGGTAAGGGTACACTTTTTACAGACTTACATAGCTTTACTTTTTAGAAAATACAATACATATAACCTGGCATCTAATTTATTAGCAAAACTGTCAAAGATTGTGGGAGGATCTGCAAGTAGACCAAACGAGTTCCCTTATCAAGTATACTTATCAAATAATGGAAACTTCGACTGCGGAGGGGCCATTATAAACGCTTTATTCATTCTAACCGCAGCGCATTGTGTGCGTTGGTTTACTACTATTTTAACATTGTCAAAGGCTGCTAGATAAAAACCCCAGAATTATGTGATTTATGCTTGCATTTTAAAGGTTAAGTATAAGCAACCAAATAGGATGACTATAACTGCAGGGGATTACAATCGGTTCTTACCCGATGGAACTAGACAGGTTCGAAACGTGTCACACTTTTTACTACACGAAGATTACAACTGGACTACGGATGAAAATGATATTGCCCTTCTTATCCTGTCAGAACCTCTAGAATTAGGGCTAAATGTTGACCGAATTCGGTTACCACTAAAACCTACAGAATATTCTGGTGGATAGCATCTTGGAATTTCTTATTTCTTAATTACAGAAGCCACTTTAGATACGGATATTGCAACAACTTTTGTTTTAATTAGGACTTGCAACAGTTACAGGATGGGGAAAGCAAGATGACGGTAAGACTTCGGGTATATTAATGAAATTAAGGATTCCACTAGTCTCCAGAACCGACTGCCAGAAAGCTTATCGAAGGACACGAACGGCCATTACAGAAACAATGTTATGTGCTGGTGCGACTGGTCAGGATTCTTGTCAAGGTTAAGCTAGTACTCCTTAGTAGAAAATATTAAGTCGATAAGGCAAAAGAGTACAAGTGCATGTCTACATTTTTAGGCGATTCGGGTGGACCTCTTGTGTGTCAAGATAAGTTCATGAATAGTGAAGTCCTTTGTGGGATTGTTGTATGTAGAGATTATATTGCAACTAAATTTATGAAAGTTCAAAAACTGTAGAAAAGGTTGTACGAATTTATCTTAAACCTTGACGGTTTTTGTAGTCATTTGGTAACGGTTGTGGACGACCTGGATATCCAGGAGTTTATACTGAAGTTTCAAAATACGTTGAATGGGTTAAATTAACCATGAAAAAATTTGCGTACGGTACTACTGAATTTAAAGACAAAATGCTACGCATAGCCTTCATAGGTTGAATGTTTGATCTTATTTTAGCATGAAGAGCAAATGCCGATCAGACTATTTTTACTGTATCAGAGACAATACTTGCATCCCTCGACGGTTTTTATGCAATGGTGCAAACGAATGTTCTGATGGGAGCGATGAGAATAATTGTCAAACAAGTAGCAAAACTCCTGCACTCTATTTTAGATGCAGTAATGGTATTTCCATTAGACAAGCATGGTTATGTGATAAGTTTGATGATTGTGGGGACCATTCAGATGAAGATAAGTGTCATTTCCGAGGTTTGAATACGAATAAAGAAGATCATTTAAGAAGCAATGATTTTTATTGATTAAATTTGAGATTAATATTTAAGGGAATAGTACTGTTTGTCCTGGGGACAAATTCACCTGCAGAGCAGACGGTCGCTGTATCGAGAAATATTGGGCGTGTGACCGATTGAGCGATTGTGATGACAATTCTGATGAAACAGGGTGCACAACAATTGCAACTTCTTCTTCGCCAAATGTGACCCCTGCTGCCATTACGACGATAATTGCTAGCTCGACCGTTGGAAAAGTCACAACGAGATTACCAGGAAATTGTTCCCCAAACCAATATCTTTGTCGTAAAAGCCTACCCTTTAGATTCTGCATTTTGTCAAAGTGGGTCTGCGACGGAGACAGAGATTGTATTCTTGGCGAGGATGAAGATAACTGCCCACCAGTAAACGATAACCACACCTTCGTGACATCAATTGTAAGACCACCACCACCAGTACGCGTTGTAATTTCAACGCTTGCTCCCAGGCCTCCTTCAGTTCCAACTGTAACTGAGAATCCATCGTGGATTGAAATCCTGAGCTCAACCGTTGCTCCTACAGCCATACTTTCTACTACGAATGACAATGAGATTGCTAATAATTATTCAATCTGCCAAACTGATCAATTTCATTGTCCTGGCAAGTACGGCTTCTGTATCCCTATAGGCTTCAAATGCGATGGAGAAGCCGATTGTGTAAAAGGTGAAGACGAGTGGAATTGCTCAGTTACTTCAGTAGTTGCTGTAAATGCGAGCAATGGGCAAGGCTCAACTAGTCCACTAAATCGTAGACCTAAACGGAGATTTCAAAAGAAATGCGGCCGAGAAGAATTTCAGTGTAACGATGGAAAGTGTATTTATGAAGTATGTAAAACATCCATGTTTCCACACATGAATATCCAAGCATTTAAACTAGGCCTTTTGGCTTAAAAAATATTTTAAACTCTGCATGAATTAATTCATGAATGAATAGGCTTTCCGTTGTGATTTTGACCATGATTGCGACGACGGTTCAGATGAAGTCTCTTGTGGAATACATTCAATGTAAAATACAAATCCAAACCCAGTGGCGATGCAATAACGGGAATGTATTGATAAAAATGGAAATGTGACTCAGAACACGACTGTACACAGATGAACAAGGATATATAGTACTCAAACGGTTAATACAACCCTACGTCCTCTTTAGCGTCATTAGATTGCTCATGAATTATCTGTCGCAGCTTAGGAAGCAAATAAACCTTATCAAATCAATGAACTTAAGCTTTGCAGAATATTTATCCAAATAAACCCATTTGATGTATCCATGCAAAACGTTTTGCAGCCAGGGCTGACTTAGTAGCATTATATTGTTATGTTTGTAGAGTCTCTTCTGTATAATTTCTAAAAAAATTGAAGAAATTTTCAGAAAGTGCAGAGGCTTTACCCGAGATTAAATATTTGTAGCAGCAGCGATGACATCACATCATGCACTGTTTCACTTATTGTATGCAGCTATTAAAAATTGCTAAATCGGCTTGAAGCCGATGATGCGGATCATGCCGATTAGATAAGAACTAATTTATCATAAACACTTCCTAATGCATAATTTATCTATTAAGCGTGATCCTTTTCCATGAACGACTTCGTTCCAGCTAAATCACTACAACTTTCAGTTCAATAAATGTTTATAAAATTCCTGGTCCAACGTACGTAGATTCATCAGTGATTGATTGTAAAGTTAGGATTGAGTACTCTGTGTCTGCTCTGACTTCGCGAACCCCACAATATCTTTCTGAAGGCTAAATTTGCAGTAAATTTTGGACAGCTTGGTCTTATTAGGAAGTACTGTCCTACCCAAAACAGACGTTTTTTCCGTTTCGGACACTTACATTGGAGTCACCGTATCAGAATGCACGGTGCAGTAAAGTTACTCCTTTTTGTGGCCATCATTAGCCCAGTACTAGCCCAGTTGACCGAAGATGCCGTTAATGTCCTAATTGATAGAAAAATCCAGGAACTTAAGGACAATTTTGACACAGAGTTTTCTCAAAACATCGATGGCCTAATCGATGAATATTTAGACGGCTTAAATGTAGGAGAAGAGTTTAAAAGTTTAACAGGCATAAGGTATCTATCTTATCTTACTTCTTTACTTTATAAGCTAGCGTTGCATTGCATTCCGAAATTGTTTTCTCATCAATAAATTGTTGTAAAATTTGTCCTATTTAGCATTGGGGCCGTTATAGCCATTGTTTTAGTGGTTATCATCATACCAAACGTGATCATTACGGTGTTAATAGTCTTGTGCTGCTTTTGCTGCTGTGGGAGGAATAGGCAAGGGAAGGGATCTCAGAGTGTTGCGTTTGTGGAACAAAGTAAAAAAAATTGTATTTTATAATTAAAAAATACTGGGAATAAGGTAATCAGAATTGATAATTACTGCAGGACCGAACAATGTACCTCCGCTTTCCCGAGCTCCCGTAAAGGACTATAATCCTGCTCCAACAACTCATATGCCTCACATACAGACACAACATAATCCTACTCCAAATGCCCAAAGTACTTTGAAATACGGTTTAACTAGAAATTTAGCTAAATTCATGCTTAAAGTTAAACAGGTTATTTTTACTTTTATCTATAGGTCCACCACCTACACCTGTAAAGCCCTCAATTTTGGCGTTGCACAGTTCAGCTCCTAAAGGTACCTTTTTCAGTCCGATTTCCTGTTAAATCCTTCCTTGTCTTAGTAAAATGCTCATATAACTTTCTGAAATGTGCAGATGCTGCACGGGAACCATCTTCAGGTATGTGGCCATGGGGAGGCTCTAATGTAGATAATCAAAGACAAGGACACAATAATGCAAGTTATAAGCCGGAGTGGTGAAATTCATCGTTGCAAAAATTGCACACTAACTACATTTTTTTAATTTACTTTTCTGATCTAAATCTACACGATTTTGGAGTATACATTTAAAGCAGAAATAAATAAAAATCGAACGATAAAATAACACCATCCAATAGTATTAACACCCAACGACGGGTAATTTATTTCAATTAATTTATGAGATCATGATTAACAAATACCTGCAATCTAAAAAAAACTGGTGGTGCAGATGAATTTATTTAACTTTATGTGGAATGTAATACAAAACATAAAATGCAGAAGTAATCGCGATTGTCTAGCATTCACATTTTTAGCATTCTGAAGGTCTATTTTGGGTTGTGATAAGAATTCGTAAGCTGTTGTCGGTGGTATTTCCCGAGTCTGAAAGAGAGCCTGCAGAGGATGTGGATCCTCTCAAGTATTCAAAATTAGGGTCATCTATGTCACTAGTGTTTTTATTTGGATATCCATTGTTAAATGGTTGTTTTTTGGCAATAATTCCTACGGCTTTTTGAGAACCATGTCTGCCCGATAGTACACGCCTTCCACCGGTTTCATCCATGCAAACAACGTTTCTATTTGGAATTTGCATCTTGGCTGTCATTTGCGGAATACTGCGAGCTTCATAATTGATCGTTATTTTGTCAGGATTGTCTCGAAGGGAGGACGAATTCATTGAATTGCTAGAGTTTTTCATGTTGGAGTCCATGCGTCCACCCTAAACGTTGGAATTTTAATGCCAAACAACATTTAGCTAATACAAGTTAGAAGAACGGAATGGAGCCTTTTAAAATATATATGTGTATCATACGAATTTATTATGATCCTGTCCACCAGACTCTGACCCTAAAGAATTAATTGAGGAGGTTATCCAAGCTGGCAGGTACGAGTCTAACCTGTGAAGCGTTACACTCCGGATTTTGTCGTTAAGAAGGCAATGAAACGTAAAGATGAAGATTCCCTTTTAAAGATAAAAGTTAATTAAACTGCTTTGACAAAGTATGTTTTATCCACTCTATTTTAACAATGAAAGGCTCACTTGAGAAGCATTAAATATAGTAAAGAGGTACGCAGCCACGAGCCCATGTCCTTCTGGAAGAAGGGTAAAAAATCCTAAAATCCAAGTAATTCCGAGCAACATTGAAATAGAGAAGCATCCTCGAATCCAGGTTCTAATGATTTTGTGAAAAAAGTATGTTAAAGGAAGAAGTGAGATTTATTTAACGACTCAAGTATTTTTCCTTAATTTACTTAAACGAACGGACACGACCCTGGATGACGGATAAATTTCGACTTTGTTGAAGTTGGTTTGCCGTTTTTAGAGCGATTAGCAGAATGATGAAATTGGCCTTAAACATAATTTGAAAAATTCATTATTACTTTAGACCTCGATCGAAAACCTTATAGCATTTCATTCCTAAACTCACAATTATAATCACCGCTATGGGAAAAAGAAAGCTCCAAAGATAATTATCATTTAGCCAGCAACTGAAAACATAATTTTAGGTCATGTTAAAGGTTCTTTTCATAAGGACTTTCATAAATTAAAAAAAGCGTACTAGTCTTCTCCATAATACGGTTCATCATGCTGTATGTATCCAGAAATGCAAGTAATTGCCACGATGACCGCTGGTATGCCGTATGAAATTAATCTGTACTTATTCAAAGGACATTTTTCTGTATCAAAAACATGAACCACCATTCGGTACAAATGAATCCCTTCTATAGCCATCCAACTGAACGCTGCTAGAAAGATGTAATGTGCAACAATTCCAGAAGCGATGCAGACTTCCTGCGTTTAAGGTTAACATTAGCGTTAGTCCTTATCAATCAGTCTTAATAATTGCATGTTAAGGGTAAAAACTCACTTTCCGCATATTAAAGTAGTGTCTATCCAACACCAAAAGAATCAAAGTATTTCCCATCATAAGACAAACCGAGAGGTTTTTTGTGATTGTCGTACGTTCACTTTGAACCCCTCGAATTACAGTGAACACCAAAACGGATGCAAGCAAGCATAGAAACGATAGTGAACAAAGGACTATGGTCAAGATTTCCAGTCCAAGCTCTTTCCCCTAGTCCATTTGTAGAAGACAAAAAAGTGCAAGATAAGACTGTGTTTTTTAACGATAAGCAAAGACAACATTTTAGTAAGAATTTTAACATACAACGTAATCATGCGTGTCCATCAATAGGGCAAATGAAGTTAGATGGTTACATGAGCAAATTGTATTTTCTCTCGTGCTGGAAACTATTTTGCACCCTTGAGTGGACCAAGTTCTAAATTTTAAGATAAGTACTGATAAGACGTACTTGATTAGGACGTAGGTATTGATAAAATGTAGATAAGCTTTTCATACGATTTGGCTGTATCCCAAAAGACGCAACTAGCTGTGCCAAGGGCTGCCGTAGGATCTTCGCTAGTATGGCGTTTTCGGTGAATATCCAACGCTTTATCTCCCCAAGCTTCAATGTCATGTTTGAAAGAGATTTCGACTCCTTTACCTAATTTACATACCATATGTAACTGTAAGCAAAGGCAGCTATGCATAATTTGCCCAAACTCCTATAATTACCAGGAAATGAAATAGGAAGTCTGTTGTCGTCAGTTGTAGTATCCACCCGCTTCATCAACTGATGACTCAATGTGCCAATAGCCCATCCATTATCCGACGCTAATGTAAGTGACATAAGCTTGCTGTTGATAACTTTTACTCTTCCGTCTCCACGCCCAACCTTATCAGCCCATTCCAAACCCAAACTACAAATGGTACTTATTAGTATTTTTACTCCAGTATAAATCTCTACAAATTTGTCTATTTTAGGAGTAAGGAGTATTATTTCTACCTTTCATATTGGCCAGGCATCATTAAATTAGCAAATTTTGGTTCCAAGTGCATTTCAATGAATTCAATTTTGTCTCCTGAAACCAAAGAAGTCCAGTTTTCGGGTAATCTTATGAACGAATCTCCAGATGAAGTAGCATAGTCCAAATAATTCCATTCGGTTTGTTTGGATATTACTCCGACTTGAACAAAATACTCGTTCTTATCGGATGAGGCTAAAACCTTCTTATAGACCTTGCCACTGTTTTGTACTTCAGAAATGTTCACTTTAGAGGTTAAACTCAAGGAAGCTGATTCTAGCTGGTCGAGAAGCCTGGTAGACACCGACGATCTAGTGTTCTGGAGTAAATAGTTTGAAACAGACGTTTTAAAGATGGCCTTAATGCATACATCTTACATTTTGACTAAGCCAATATATTATCGTTTTACGAAAGCATACATCATTCAGTTGGTACCAAGGATCCTGATTAGTAATTAAATTCATGGAAATTCCGGCAGCTTTTTCTGCAACTTCTTCGAATCTAGCCGAATCAGTTGTAGAATTACTTGCTTGGTATACTACTTTCCCCAGGATGTCCAAAATATTTCCTATTTCATGTCCAAAATACGTACTGTTACCGGATGCAGATGTCATGTTCCCTTTCAGCAAGCCCAAGAAGATAATGGCAGTAGCCTAAAAAGTTCAATCCAAGAAAAACCGTTAGATTGTTGAGCTTGATTCTAGGGAAAGCAACATAAACATAATTCAACTCACCGTATCGGTTACATCAGGAATTAATGCTTCAGAATCCTCTAGCCAAGATGAAGTACAACCGGTATAGTCCGGCTGGTCCGTTTCGAGCATTCCATCTTCCGAACATCTCCAAACAGCCTGTCCCGTTGAGTTTGCGACCCCACAATCCTCTGTATTATAACTTCCTGTGCAAATTTTCCACACTCTTCCACCATTTACCTCTGTTCCTATGCAGTACTTGTTGCAGTTGACTTGAGAAATTTCAGTCGTTGTGCTGCTACTTATTATAGGAAACAAGCTATTATTATTGGTAGTAGTAGTAGTAGTAGTTGCAATTGTACTAGTGACCCAGGGTTCCGCAGTTGTAATTGTAGGGTCAGATTCATCTCCAATGCTAGGAGAAGACCCGCTCGGAGTTTCATCGGTTATCTCAGTAGTTTCTGTAGCACTTGTGGTTGTAGATGGATCCTCTGACTCTGTCGTAGACCACTCCGGATCCGGAGATGGAGATGGACTGACCAGAGGTGCTTCACAGGCTTGAAGATTATTGCAATAAACTGAAGCAAAAGTTGGGGTGTCTTTTTCAAAAGCTTTTCCGCAAACTGATTGACGATCTCCTGGACACCGAGTATGGCAGTTGTTCTCAGTTTCTGAAGGTTTGTACATAGAAATATCATCCAAACAATTGCATATTGGTCTAGGATTCCCTGCCCCTTCGGTGTTGTCCCAAACTAAAACGGAATAGTTGGTTGGTAACCTTTCCAACACTTCATTGGTAGCTATATCCAAGTACATCTCCTTGTTTTGACAAAATTCAAGGCAATTTTTAGGAGAATTCAACGGAAAGTAGTCATAACTTGGAGATATCATTTGGAAACAACTGCTTGCGGAACATTTTGCACAACTTAAGGATTCTGATGTTTTATAAATGGAAATCTCCTCTTTGACTTCTGCTGTTTTTAGAAAAAAAGCTCGCATCTTCAGATCATCGCATTCATCCCTTTTGCCTAGGGGGGATCGGCAGTAGACGGAAAAGTGGGTGTTACCACCGCAAGATTCATTTACATTCAGAATTTCTGTGGCTTTTTTGGTCTTATCGGTTGCCAAATATAGTGAAAGTGGACATGGAATGTTACACTCTTTTGGTGGGGATTTGGTCAGCCAAAAAGAATCAAAGTCAAGGCAAATGCATTCTCCACCTCTGAGCAGACTTATAGGAGCTGAGTACTTGGACTAGATATTAATCATGATTTTTTCATTTAAACTGGTAATATTATCTACAGAAACTTATTATTTTTTAGCAGTTTCTACTCACCATGCAACGATCAGAGCACTTTATATGGGTAAAATCATTATCATACTCTATCCTTTTGTCTGATGCATTTCTAGAAAAGTTTTTCCATGCAAAGAAGCATCCAAAATACTCAATATTGTCATTTTCATTGACCTTAGAATGCTGCAAATCCATAGTAGTCAAAGCCAATAATTTATAATCAGACGGTCGCCAGGATGGCTTTTGGAATTAAGGAACGGATAAGAAAGTGTTAGCTTACTTCAGTCTGATCTGGAGGGATTCCTCGGGAGACATTTCTCTCCATGACTGAAGGACTTTTTGGATAGACTGGTTCTTCGCCCATGAATGCGAAACCAAAATGTTCATCATAATCAGTATGAGCTTGCCTCTTGGTTAAACTATGGCCTTCCTCTGCCCTACAAAAGCCTACGGATCCCAAGAAGGTGGCAAGAACGGTTACCCAAATTATGGACAAATAACCTTTGGCAATTCCCGTTTTAAAAGCCATTTCTATTTAAACTTCGAGAACCACCAACGTAATACAACCTTTGGTTGCTCTGTGCTGAAGTCTGTAGTATTTTTTCACCAGTGTCAATACCTTTTAACGCTGCAAGTCTGCAGTGTAATACTGTCTGACAACTTTAAACACTCTTTATCTGTCCGAGTGTGAGTCTTAACTGAATTGGACCTTATCGGGATGAAATATGCAATGATGGCCGATGGGATTTTGCTTTAGCACCTACAGGAGGGATCTCCCTAATCGCAGTATAGGGGGTAGAATTGGATTGGAATTGTAAATCTAAATTGTCAGTTGTCATCGCTCAGTAAAAACTTGCATTTGTTGGTCTACAACATACAGGTAAATCAACAGAAAAAGTCTTATTTACAAGTAAATGGATGCACATTTACTTTTTTTGCTGGTAAAGGTAAAATCGTCCTTCTCACCATATCGCCAATTATGGATGAAAACTAAGTTTGTTTTACTAATCGCATATTGTTAGCAGTATTGGTTTTTAATAATACGCGAGTTACAATTACAGCAGCCAAGAACGAGTCAGAGATTAGATTAGGGTGTTGTATCGTCTATAAACATATATTCGTATCTGAAGTTACAAGAACTATTGATTTCATTATACAAAAATTATTTAATTTATTTCATACAGCAATACTACTCCGCCGAATTAGAGCCTAAGCTAAGCCAAACTCTGGTACACTAGTGCATAATGTTGACGCTTCATAAGGGTAAAGTAGTAACTCATGCGGTTTACAAAATCAAACTCAGATCATATTGCAGAATGATGAATAAGATTAATCTTATTTAATGCGCAAACATATCTCACATCTCTCTTGATATTCTATCTCAAGCATCTTTTTATCGTTCCAGAAAGTTGCCTTTTTACCCTTCCTTGAACTAGTTGTAATAATGTGGCCAATACTACGAAACGGAAGCACGTATATGCTCAAGATAAGGTTGGACAGTTAGTTGATGCTCCTGATTTTAAATCTTGTCGAATATTATGTGCGTCATAATAAATTAAACAATTATTATTGTTGCCAGTATACACAAAGAAAAGAAGGATATACATTTCCACATGTATGGTATGATAAATAGATTCAATTTTGCACAAAAACGTTTTACAGAGAGTTGGATGTTAGACTGCAATCTAATCGTATGTAATAATTTTAATCTCAAAATATAAATCACATTGAGAAGGCTTTTAGCAGTCCAAACTTCATGAAAGACGTGTTTGATTGACGAATGCTTGACGACTATATCCTTCGAAAACGGACTAGTATTTTATAAATGTTCATAACCCAATCTAAAAAACCACCCAAGAAATGGATAAAGTCATATTACAAGCATGTAATTGACCTAAGTATATACAAATATCCGTATTTGTCCAATAAATAAAATTCTTTGTCAGAATATTTGCATTATTAAGCCGAAAAGCTTAGTATAATTAACATTAAAAGAAGTTCCTAAATGCAGCTGAAAGGAAGCCTTAAGAACACCCCTTCCCTTTATCTACTACAATTGACCCACTTCAAACAGAAAATTTTTTTATATATTTTAAAATTTTATAAGGTTTGGACAGGTTGGTAAAGTGAGTCACTTGGACAAACTTTTACCCATATCTCAAGAAAAAATACATATGCCCTTCCTAGAATGGCCAAAAGTAGTATGTAGGTGGTTGAAGTCAAAAGCAAACAATTAAGTGGAAAGTAGGTCTGTAATTTCTGTAGGATAGACAAATTATCAATCGTGATTGTATGACCGAAGTCGTCACCGGTACAAGATGGTGAGGTGATTCCCAGAACGGTCGTTAATTGGAAATGGGAGCAAACATAAACACGGACACGATAACTCTTCCATTAATACATTAACTAAAGCTTTGTCTCTTTGCTAAACTTATTACTACTTCCCTTTTAGCTTGATATTTCTAAGAAACATTACCACAAACCGGCCCAGGTTTTTGATCCCTCCACAAGGTTGTGCACCACGGACTTATACTATAAACAACGAGTCTACGACAAATGATACCGCGTCAAATGATACCGCGACAAATGATACCGCGTCAAATGATACCGCGACAAATGATACCGCG
>JAQFZX010000300.1:0-69973 GCA_034682405.1 Hydroisotoma schaefferi
TACAGCCCGGGGTATTAAATTATATGGTGAACTCACACACAATAACACAATTCAGCAGCGCTAATCCAATCAGCAAACTGCAAATATAGCACTATTTACTATTTACAAGGAACTATTTTAAAAAGGGCTGTTATTAAAAGAGGGCTGTATTTCTAGAATATACGTTAATCTTTTAAAAAAACCGTAAATTTTGAAATAAAACCGTTAAAAATACGTGTTTTTCTAGGACCACAACAAAAACGCACGTTTCCCACGACCCTCTATCTTCTTTCTACTTGTAATACTAAAAGCCGCCAGCCGTAGCCAAGGCGCATGCGCATACTTTCACTTCTGAAATGCTCAAATAACTGAAACGCTTTCACTTTTTGACGATAAACTTTCAAAAACTGAAATAAAATAATGGATTTGATGCGACGATTATGATTACGACGCTCCGGCTTTTATCCTTTGCTGGCTGTAATTAATTATCTTCTAGAAATACATAAACAAAACGTGAATGCTTGCCGACGTCTTTCGTCTCGTGTGCGGTCCATTTTTCTGCTATTAATTTCTCATTAATCCATCAATAATTGCAGTTTTTAGACACTTTTTACACTTTTTACTACCCTGAATTTTCTAAAAAAAATCCCAATTACGTAACAATCTCTCGAGCGTCCTGTCCGCTGACGCGTCGCAAGGCGCTAGTCGCGGAGCGGTCCGAGTCCGGAGTTGCGTCTTATCCAGAACAGATTCTGCCATTCTAGGAGAGATTTAGGTACAGAATTAATTACATCAAGTAAACGCGATTTTTTTCGAGGTACACACACGTGCGTCTTAGAATTTCGAAACTTTAGCGATTTGTAGATTAGGATAGGATGTTCAATATCGCTAGTCTAATTGAATTACAGAACAACATGGTCCACATCATGGCGCTTATGGAGTAAGTTATCGAGACAGTTTCGTTTTTTTCTAGTTTTTTTTATTATCCGTGGAAGTACAAAGAAGGTTGTATAAAAGTGTAAAATCGCTTTCGGGTTTTTTTTAATTTTAGAAACTTTAAATTTTTTACTAAAGCTATTTTACACTTTTTTATTATTATTTTTACTTATTCATTTCCAGTTCCTCATATCTATCCGACATTTTTAATTACCAGCTTCAGCTTCGTTTCGTAATCGTACCACTAAACTCATAACTCATCTAAAACTTGAAATTCAATATGACAAATTCACTTTAAGATTTTGCATGCAAATAAATACAAGCAAACGTTCGAAATTCATCTTATCCTCCCCAGTCATCATCAGTTTGCTGAATTATTAGGTAACATTTTTATAGCTTGATCCACCTACTAAAAGCCCTTATAAGCATGCATTATTGTAATGCAGTAATTAGTAGCAAATCAGTACAAATTCATTAAAAAATTATCCTTCAGCCACCCCGATTAATTAACGCTACGCATGCATATTGAATATCCAAGGAGTTATTTTAATTGATAAAAACTTAAATCATATTAAACTTTAAACGCCGTATTTTTCCTCCACCAAGTCAACTGCTAAACAGACAGACGGACGGACACGCATACAGGTAGAATAATTGATGAAAAAACATAAAAATTGCAAGGCGGTCTAGGAATCCCCAGTTCCGCTCTTTAATTTAAACCCCAAAGTGAATAAAAAGTAAAGTAGAACTCCTTTGAAGTAGTAGCAAAATAAAAGCACATGCAGTTTATTTGTTGATGTTTCTCGTCCGTTCGTCGTGGATGGAGCGATGCCGGTATTACTTTTATAAAAGTGGATATCACACAAGGATATTAGTTGAAAGAGTTTGAGAGTTTAGTAGCGAACTTCCACTTATATATCTACGAATTCCAGAGAGGTAACTCGTCCATTTGCTTTCATTTCATTCATAACTTATTATTACAACTCACACACAGCATTACTTACTTTTTATCAAGTTCAAGTATGCAACAGAGAGAAGGATATATCATCAGAAATAGTCATCCGCCGTCACCCTAATAATTATGATTTATAAATGAACAAATATAAGATATAGTACATGGTCCCACAATCATAGTTAATTTCCTAGCTACTACTACGTACAAAACTATGGGAAATGATATGAAAGTATCAAACAGAAGAAGTACCACCGTATCACACTTGAATAAAAATAGTATTGCCTAAATACTACTACTAGTAGTAGTTAGTAAGGGTAAACGAGTTAAAAGTAAGAGTAAAAAGCAGGTCTGTAGACCTATCTACGGTTTATTTCATCCATAATGCAATAAGGAAGAAGGAAAGGATCGTCCTTTAGCAAAAATAAAAAGATAAAGATTTATAGTAACCTAATAGTTGTGTAAAGCGTAATAATAATACGATATTGAAGAAGGACATACATGCCTCAACTTCATATCCATGTAGAAGTAGCAAAAAGCACTGCTTTTGAACTCATATAATTATTTATTATAGGATAATTCCTATTTTCAAACTTACTACAACGATCAAGTAAGACTAACTGGTAGTATAGTACATTATATTCTAGTATCAGTCAGTCAGTCAGTCAGTAGTGGTTTCATTCACGGGTAAAAAATAGAGACTTTATTATTATTTAAGCGGTTAACCTCCGTCGGAAGGAACGTTCAATCCTAGTAGTAGTAGTTAGTAATAGGACTATAGAACTCGTCATCATGATGATCATCCGCCGTAATAAGAATAAGTAAAAGTAGTAGTAGTATTAGTATTGCATATTGGTAGGGGTTAGTCTGGTAAAGTGTCTGGATTGAATGGAATATATGTGCAATAAGAAGCGTTTAAGTGAAATCCGCACTATGCAATGTCCTTGTACCTAGTAAAGTACCTTTAGAAGCGGCTTTCGGTGGAAAAAGTTAACTATAATTATAATAGCAAAATGTTGAATGAACTCGGTCGGTCGGCCGGATAGAATCAGTTGAAATAGGGGAACAACTAGCGTTACAGATAGTAAAGAGATATATATGCATGGTTAGAATTTATAATACCAAAAAGGAGCATGGGAGTAAAGTTTTAGGTATTAGCAATACTCGAGTAGTAAATGTAGTAAGTAGTGCTATTTTGTTTGAAATAAGACGAGCATTCAAGCATAATAATAGGAAATACTATGGGTAAAGTAAAAAGAGTAAGCTCGATACGAACAAGAATGATAGTCTATAGAATTTACTTTATAGTTGGTCGTCGTCGTGGTGGTAAGTGAATCAACTATGTGATAGTAATAATAATGCATGTAATGTAAGAACTATAACAGAAGGATGAGGGATGATTATATTATTTCACTTGCTGCATATATAGAGAATTGCATTGCATGATCCGTTCCATTCACCGCCACCGTCGCAGCGTCAACCTTTTAACTAACAAGTGATAATATTACTATTACTGGTATCACTACTTTTACTAAATAAAAGTTAAAAAAAACTTCATAGTAGTCCAGTAGTAGTAGTAGTAGTAGTAGTAGTAGTAGTAGTGTCAGTTTGGCAGTATTATCTAGCTTCCTCTCAGTATCACCTCTCTAGCTACCTAAGTTATTTCTTTAGGTAAGGGATGTGTGTAAAAGTAAAAGCATGGCAAAATAGCAGTAGTAATAGTAGTATAAAAAGTAAAAGAAAAATAGGTAAAAAGTAGTACTACGAATGGAATAAGTATAGTACTTTGTACACGTACTTTTATAGACTTTGGTTGGTTATCATATCATCTCTACTTTGCTTTGGATGGAGTTGGTTGGGGTAGTTCGGGATAGGAATGAGTTGAGCAAAGTACTATAGGATTTTATAACTATAGAACTTTTAAAGCTTTGGCTGCTTTAGTTTGTATTTGTAACAGTTATAGTTGACTAGGTAGTTTGATAAGGTTTAATAATATCGTCCTCGTCATCCTATGATCCTTTAGTAGCTAGGTTAGTTTAGTTATTACTGCATTTATCTAACTTTTCATGCTGTATATGTAGTTGTAGACGTAGAAGAGTTAGTAAGGTTTCCACTAAACTGGAGGAAAGAGTATCAAACTGTTTCTAATACTTTTACTACTCGATAGAACCTAGTTAACTTGGGATCAGATATGTGTGTAGTAATATTATTTATAAAGTTAAAGTATAAACTCTCTGTCCCCGTTGCGTTGTCGTCTTTTTGGAGTACATCTATCTTTCTGAGCATTAAGTGGGTAAACTATAAAGTATTCTATGCCTTTGCTTTGTGTAGTTTGTAGTAGTAGTAGTAGTAGTATTTTCATCCTTTTTCTCAACTTCTTCAACTTGATGCGATGATATATAGTTTTATACCGGCATCTCAACGGCATCGACATTAGGATGAGTATTGTGAATAGTTACTTAAGTATAAAATGAAATGTTAGAACTTGGAGGAATCATAATCTATGTTATGTACATGTCAGTGAGCGGAGTAGTAGTAGTAATTCAGTAAATTCACGCGACCAGACTCACTAACGATGAATATCCATGTTTTGTTTTGGAGTTAAAGATATAACTAATTTATAGCGTGTATTATTATTGTTGTTTGTTTTTGTTTCTTTTGCAGTTCCTATCTCTATTTTGTTTATGAGAAATGGCATTAGGTTGTAGGTATTTAGGCTTACTCATCCCTCGTATCTTGATCTCAGTCTGGTCTAGACCGGAGTGGTATGATAGCTTGGTCTTAATTTAGTTAGCAGTATAATTTTATATGTTGTCCTGCATTATGGGTCGTATTTTGTAGTACCGTATTTCCCGTTTTAATTTCCATTGAAATAGTTCCCCATATACCTCCAAATAAATGCTATTTGACATGATATTGTAATAACTTATCGAGGTTGATTTTAACGGATTAAAATATATTTTAAAATTAATTTAATTAAAAATCGAAGTAGTGCAGATTTATATACGATCAAAAAGTCAAACAAACTGATCTGCAAGCAGTCTGTATAATCTAAATCTGTGGTATATACTGTCTGTCAACTTGAGACGTTTACTTTAAAAAAAAGTATATTCAATTCTAAATAACTAAAATGCATTTCACTTTGCTGCTGCTGTGAATAATACCTTACTTAATTTTTTTAATTTTAATTACAAAATACAATGACTACGAATTTACAAATTTGAAAATTCGTTTGCATACAAATCAATCCTATTTTTTAAAGTTGACTTTTTATAGAAACTTTCATCAAAATCCACAAGTAAACGTAGAAATGCAAGTAAATTTAATATATCGTAATGAATGCCCCCGGAATTCCCTACACTACACATACACTGCCATTGTCTCCCATGACAAATCGGGGTTTGAAGCAATAATTCACCAGGACAGGGGCAGTAAAACGAGAAATCCGTTCTTTCTATTTTTTCTGTGCATTATCAAGGTTTACTGTTCAAATGATGTTGACCTTTGGTCTATTTAATGCCTTGTTTTATTGATCCTATCTTTAGGCTTGTTAGGCTTTCATTTCTTATACGACCCGTAATTCATTTAAAATGCTTACTTAGTGGCTTTCTTTAATAAAAACCGGACATTAACGTTTTTTAGTGCTGCTATTTTTAAGATACAAATTTGACACCCATGAATAAGTGAAAGCTTTCTATTTGTTAGCCGATCAATTTTGCATTTGTAAGTTTTAAAATGCAATGTTAAATTAACTATCCTGTTGGTTGAAATGTATGGCGTGATTTGTTATTGGAAGATTTAAAAAATCTTGTGAATGAATTGAATTGTGAGTTATCAGGATCCAGCCGAATTATATAGTCAAGTATAGTGTATTAAATTTCCTTTCATCAGTTTGCTTGACTTATGGTTTACATTTTACTATGTGAATGTTATACTCATTTCTACAGACTGGTTGCACTGGAAGATAAGCTTTAAACATAGATACAGATACAGAGGCTAGGCCGAAAGATTATTTCCCTTAAAGCAGTTCGCATACTAAATATTGTAGATATACGCTGTAAAAGTTCACACACATATGAAAAACATCAATCCAAAAAAATTATCTGAAGTGCTAATATCCAAAAAACTGAACGAGTAGTGGTAGTTGTAGTATAGTATTACTTAACTTGCCGCAACCAGTAAGTTAATACGCAGTTAAAGAGAATCGTGAGTAAATCGTGGAATTTAAATTTTGTTAACTATAACTTCACTAACTTAACTTAAGTATTCATGCTATGCTATGTTGAACAAATTGTACTAAATCTTCAATTTTACGATCGTTCTTTCGGAATACTTGACAACTGGCATTATTATGGATGCAGCAACAACACCGTCATGAATATTGTAACATTTATTTATTCATGCGGTCAGTCATCATATTCATACCTAAATCGGCTAAATCTCCTTCGTTTATGTATTAAAGAGCCTGAAATATTATTACCTTGTTTCTCTATCACTACCTAGTCAGTTTTACTACCAGTATAGTATAGTGCAGTATTTGTTACAATAAAATCTGTCTAAAATACCTAGCCCTAACGTACCTACTGCTCTTTTGAAGATGGCAGTTAAACTTAAACTTGTAAATTCTTTCGGTCTCTATCCATCCAGTAAAATTCGAAAGGTATATGAACCTTTTTTTTCCATACTTGTAGATAGTTAGGTGATGGATGAAGCTAGGCTTGAGGAATTTGAAAGGCTTTGGGCAAAGTCTGCTGGATCTCCTCTATACATCCTTTATGTTTCTAGAGTTTAGTTATAAGTCTGAAGAAGGCGGTTTAGGTTTTCAGTATAAGTAGTAGTACAATACTTTGGGTATAACTTAAACTTGTAACTAAACATACATCCATATAAAGGGCGAGATAGGTCCATGCATTTCTTCCACGAATGACTTGAGAAGGAACACGGATCTTGAATAGGTAGTTAAACTTGCATAGAAATAGTACCTAGTTTCTTTCTAGTATGGTCAAAAGAATGGATAAAAATAAAAGTTCCTTATACCTTTTGGAAGTTTTTTTTGTCTGCTTCGTAAGACCTAAGGAGCTTCTATTCTCTATAGTTCGTTAGAATAAGTTGGTTGTTCGTTGTCTTATAAAATATCTCCAGGCGATAGAGAGAGAATAAATACTTGACGGACATTTTTATCTGTAGAAGCTGCTAGTTGTAGCTACTAAGGTTGTTCTAAGTTGGGAGAGTAAGGTTATATGCTATTAGTCTATGTCTAAGGCAAGTAATAGGAGTAGATGCATAGATCCTGAGGTTAGGTTGATGTGACTAGTAAGTAGAGATATAGTAGTTTTTTTTAAATATACGAAGGATTGAACGACCTCATAGATGGATATGGAGGTATTTTAGCTAGTTTAAGCTTGGTATTTAAAAAGATAAGTTTCGTATACCGGAAAATAGATAGACAGGAAGGGATGATGATGATATGAATGTGATTATGATAGGGATATTGTGACTGGAACCTTTTTATAGTAGTAAAAGGTGAATGAGATGGTCTGTTGTATCTTTTGAACTATCCATTTCCATGTCAAGTACTCTGTATTCTACTTTACTTTCGCTTTTGTTCAATATCCAGTGCAAATATCGTAGTTGTATGTGCAGTTGTATTCTTTTAGCGTAAAGTAACTCTCTTTTTAATCAGCCTTTTACAATACATACTTTTGTTGTTTTGAGCTCTGTTTCTATATCTTGTTGGGCAATTTTTACAATGAATGAATTATAAGCGCTTCCCAGTGACCCACTACTACTTACTAGTGCTCGTTCTGACCGTGGGTTCTTCTGTAGCCTGCTTGCTATGCATTGGACTGCAATTAGTTTATTAACAGAGTTGGATCTTTCACAAGATTACCTTTGCATAGGAAAATTGTTGTTGTTTTAAAAGGCACTTACTACTTATCAAAATGAGTTTCGTATGTCGTATGGTAGAGTCATATTCTTCTGGGGAGGATGATACGATGTTTATACAGTTTTTAATTCTATACAATATACTATGATATGCTGCATACTCGCTCCCTTATGTTAGTAATCTATATTTAGTTAAATAGGGCTTTTTCTGATAACACGTTAGGTTCATGAATATTTTGTCAAAAGGTGGATCGAAATGCTTGTGTAGCATATAAAATAGCCAAAGCGTGTAACATAATATGTTTCTGCTTGGTCGGTAACTGCACAACCAAGGTAAAGGGATCTCAAAGCCGACTACAAAGTGCAAGTGAAAGCTTTTGAGCAGTGAACTACTCACATGAGATGAAGAGCTATCCAAAAGTATAGATAGATAGATGCAATTTAAAGCCTCATGAAATGCATTTCAGTATATTGCAAATTGCATCGTAATTCGTATACTGTTGTGCAAACGCACTACTGTCTTACTTTTACCTTTCTCTGTCACCAACACAAGCGAAACATTCTTCACCTGTAAAGTAGCATGACTTAACTTGCTATTCTTCTTTGATATTATATCTGAAAGAATTCCAAGTGTAGAAAGAAATACTCATTCACAAAAAGAGAAGAAACAACAAGGTTAGGCAAAACGATGCCAATAGTCGTAGTAGTACATAGTGGTAGTGATAAAAGGGTTAGAATGTAGGACATCTCCCAGCAGAAATGTTGATAAGAACATCAACAATTTGATTAAATTTGGATGTACAATGAACTTAATCTGGCTTTATGAGATGTATTATTTATATGATGATTTATACACTATTCATGGTAGATAAATTTGTTAGTGTTTACTGTGTCGTTGTTACGTTTTAGTTGATTGGCACTCATAGATCAGGGTTTAAAAGGCTTCTCTCCTTTATTATTTAAACTAGATATTCGATATGAATGGAATCGGTATTTAGGTAAAGATACGTGTAGTAAAGATGTAAATATGTTTTTGTTTTCTCACTACTACTACTGCGATTGTCTGTTATTTGTAGGTTATTGTAGCGATTGACGAGTCTTCATTAATAAACTGAATGCGATTCCAGTCCAGTGAAGTACTGCATGCATATGAAACCTATTGAGCTTAGTTAGTATAATCAAGAAAGAGAAGAGGTAAATCGAACTTTCATTAGGATTAAAACTCCATTGCTTGCTTTGCTGAGTTATGAATGGAGAAAGTTCTTGCACCATTTAATATGTAAGTGTAAGTAGTAAAGTAGTAGTAGTCACCTTAATAATCGTTTCTAAAGGATGAGACAAATTACTTGAAGTCATGCGTGTGGCTTTATTTATTGGTTCCTTTGATATTGCTAAGAAAGGAACGGTGTATTCGTTTATCGCTTTAATTACTTTATTATTTTGATCCCTACTCATTTCAAGGTAAAAGCTGTTATTTAAATTGAGTGCTAGCTGGTTCTTTTGTCAACCTAGAATTTTTTTTAAAGCTTTGGTTGTCTAAAAAAGAAATACAAAACGAATGTTGCGTGATCAGAGTTTCGAAAACTGTATCCAGTTCGTTAAGGCTTTTGGTAAAAGCTGCCTTTGCAGTTTCAAACGAGCGCATCTAGTCTTTAATTAAAGAAGAAATTATAATACAACAGGACGAAGGACAACGACAAGTGTATTTGCTTTGTGTCACTGCTGGCGTCTGAAAATATGCATACTTCTGACGGATCTAATTGTATACCCTGTATAAGGACCTGTTTCTAAAAGTGGAATCCTTTAAAACTTGTTTTTTACTACTCTTCTCGACTCTCAGGCTCACTATCAGAATTGCTTGTGGATATATGAAAAAAAATATATAATGGAATCTAAGATACAAACAAAAAATAAAACCAGTCAAGTCAGGCTATCCGGTTGTAATTGTAGTTAACTTTTTTTTTACAAACTTGTCTGGCCAGTTCATTTGGCATAGGCTTTTCATAAATTATGCAGCCAGAGTTATCACCTCTGTCTCTATCATATTGTTCTTTCTTTGATTAGATGATGTATTCTTACTTTCCTCTATTTGTGACATTATTACAGATCGAGGGGAGCAGTTAGCGGTTTGGACAGTATGAACATAAATGGTCCACCAATAATGGACATGTCAATGAATCCTAACGGCTATCACCAGCCCTACTTGCCCCCAACGATGATGCCCCCTCCACCTCCACATAATGTTTCCAGTGGACCTCCCCACCACAACGAAGGTCAAATGCCGGTAGGTCCACCCCAACAGCAACAACAACAACAACAACCCCCTCCAGCTCATCCCCCTCAGCAACAGCAACAAACCCAACAATCTCAGAATCAAAGCACGGCTGGCTCCAGTACCGCAGGGGGAAGTAACTCCAACCCTGGCAGTGCAAGTGGGGGAGAAAATAGTGGAGGAATGGGGGGTGGTGGGAGTGGCAATGAAGGATCATCAAGCCCTAATAAAAAGAATAATAAATCCTGGCCCAAGAAGAAAGTATATAAGAAGCCTGACCCTAATGCACCTAAGCAAAGAAGATTTTCAGGTACTATTAAAAGCCCAGCTTAACTAGCAAAAAAAATCATAAAAGACCTCATTATTGCAGCATTTTAAGGGCTGGGCCTTCCTTCCTGGTGACATGTTTTGTGTGAATTATGCATACGGCTGTACCTGAACGGGCTATTTATCGGCATTGGCATACTCGTTGATAAGACCTTAGAATAGTTAGTAAATACTCACTTGGCTAGCCGTAAGATTAAGATCGAACTGTTCCATTTTTAACTGACCACGATTTACTAATTGAATTTTATATCCCAACCAGTTCTTCTGTCCTTACCCTTACCTTCTTATAGAGGGGGAGGGGTTCCAACAATTTGATTCAATTCTTTTAAGTACGAACTGCAGGCTAGGTAGATTGATGAAAGCAAAGCAGATTTAGTAATCTTCTCACATAGCATCTTTTATATCCATCTTGGTGTACCTACCAACTAGGAGCCGCGTTATAGCCTTCTATCTGACTAACTCTTTCAGAAGCAGAATTATCGATTGCATCGAATTGGCGTCGGCAAAACAGAGGGATCCCTTTTTCTCGTACTGTCAGCTAGAGCCAGAAGAGCTAGTAGTCATGTAGTAGAAATGGATGTGGTTGCTGTAACTAGGGGGAAAGTAGCAGCACCGCTTACTACAGGGTATATCGAATTTAGAGACAGAAACGCCTATCCCAGAGTGGGTGGATTAGAGTAGAGTTGAGATGCTTTATTATACGGAGCAAAAGCCCCGTCTAAGCTTTCTCATTATAGCTTACTAAACTAAAAGCAGTAGACCAAGTCAGAAGCGGAGTTTTAGGAGGATGTTGGCTATAGTTGGGGTGGTAAAGCTTATAACAAGAAGGCGAAGGGCTTAAAGATGACTAAACTTAGAAGTGAACATTTCTTCTTTCTATGACGGAGAAAAGGGATTCGTTTTGATGTTGACCGATCACATACACATTCTTTTTTATGAGGAAAGCAAAGACTTGGTTATTCACTTTGAAATCGCTATCGCTTAAGTTTCAATCATTCATTCAATCTTCGCGACGAAACGAATCCCAAAAGAGATGTACTACGACAAAGTGCAAGGAATGATTAGGATGACTTTCTCTGTGGAAATATTTTGTTTGATAAAGGAAAGGATGGACGATTGTCTAGGGGAATGTACTTAAGTATAATACTGCAAGTAGTATAAATTTCAGGGCAATTAATTTCTAACTGTAGAGATTAGAGACATCCAGTCCAATTCCTGTCCAGAGTTTCCGGAACGTAAGCAGATTTTTTGCAGGCAAAGCCAGTTAGTTAGTACTTCGTGTACCTTTGACGATGCGATGTGTACATTTTTTCTGCCTTGAGTCTTGAACTGTTTTGAAGAATGTAGAGAATACTAATTTGGTAGGATATAACTTGATACCTTATCGTCAACAACGGTTCAAGTAGGCTGAGAATTAGAATTCACTCCTGCATCCTGTGACCAGCCAGTAATATCGTTACCGTTGCGTTCGTTCGTAATGTAAAGTCGGTTGGGAAATCTCACACGGGTGATTTCAGTTTCAGTCAATAAAATCCTTTCCCTCGTATGCTAATTACTGTTACATCCGTCCAAAACTTCTTGGTTCGGGCTGTTCCTAGCATTTAACTTGGAACTTGATTGCAGCAGTTGAAGTAGTAGAAGCAGTGTGTCTGCAATTAAAGTAGCAAACAACTTCTGGCCATTTTGTCAGAGCATTTAGCCTTGTTTTATGAGCGTATAATCTAAGATTAGTATTTCGTTCCACTGGAATTCGAATTATGAACAAGATTACATAGGAAACTGTATTATTTTATGAGGTATTCCCGGTTTGAAATCTATTCCGGGTGCGGGTAGCGTAGTAGTCATGCACTAACGAAAGGATTTCAAGAAATAAAGGTCGTGCCTGATGTAGATTGATGATGAATGATGAATGAGTGTTTGTATGATGAAACTACAATATAACTATTTATTTGCTTTAATAGGCTACTACGTGTACATGAGAGAGCGACGTGATCAACTGCGTTCAATGTACCCGGAGATGCCTTTCTATGAGATTATCCGACAATTGGCACAGGAATGGAATAATATGGATCGTGAAGTTAAGCAGGTAAGTGTTGAAAAATAGATTTCTAAGCGATGGCGATTGTTCTTTGAATGATGATTCGATATCACTACTACTACTACTAACGCAGCTGTGAAGTACAATGATGGGGGCACGTTTTACTTTCACGAAGTCACGATTCTCCGAGATATTCTTAGCATAAGCAAGCTTATCTTTATACAATGAATGGCAATAGGAGGCAGATGCATAGGAGTAAGAGTATTTAAATGACGAAGGATCTAACGAATCAAGAATTCAGAGATCATTATCGCATCGTAGCGAATTCAATTTCCAATTTAAATGTATCAATAAATGAAATTGAATGCATCTTTGTTTCTCTTATTTTTTTTAAAGAAATACCTCGACTCGGCAGAAGCCGATAAGCAAAATTATGAACGCGAGATGAGTGCATACAAGAAGACTGAGCAGTACAAAAGTATGAATAAGAGAAAGAAGAAGAACCAGGGAGGTCCTGGAACCCAGAATAGCCCGTTGGATATGAATATTTCGGGAGCGAACGCCATGTCCAATGCCAACAGTTCGTACAATTCTTCTATGCTGAGTTCTAATTTACCTGGCAGCTCTGCTATGAACATGATGAACCGACCGGCTCACATGAATCATGACACTGGTATGGAAATCCCCATTTTTACCGAGGAATTCCTCGAGCATAACAAAGGTTCGTTTGCTTTTATCCCTTTTACTTTTGCTATTTGATTAGTGAATGTATTATTTGATCGAAAGTCTTCGAAAGAATAACACTTTCTTTTACAGAGAAGGGTGGTTTTGATCGATAGCGTTGTTTTTGTTGCACATGGTAAACTACCAGCGACTAAACTACAACTCTGTATAGTTCATGGAATCCTATGAGTTTGTTTTTCTACGACACATAAAAAACGCCTAGCTAAGCAAGCGACGGAATACATGATTAAAATAACGTTTACCGATCGGATTAAAATATACTGGAAAAGATGATTAAGAGAGAAAGATGAGGCTATGTTTTTGCTGAAAATTGAACTTAATAATGAAATTAAAGGGTTGCATATGCTTGTTTACCCAAGAGGATATACGCTGGCTTACTCTTAGCATGGAATATATTTAAAGATAGGATTCTTATAGTAGAAATCTGTTAGTAGAAATAATAGAATAATTAAGAAAGCGTCAAGGGTCTAAGGGGAAAGGTAGGTACATATACTTTCTCATATTTCAGCACAGCGGAGGCTTTCGATTATTTCTAGTCTGTGTTTTTTTATATTTTTTTTGCCTCTTTTGCATTGTTGTTTACTTTGTTTGTTGGTGGTGTGATTTTGTTAGTGTACTTTTGTAGTTTAAGTTTTAATATTTTGTAGTGATTTGGCCTTGGCTGATCGCGTTTACGAAACGAACCTTTCACGAACCTCGGCGAATTCTCTGTTTTACTTAACTTTTAGTTACAAAAATGTTATCATATTTTTCATACAACCTTTCACAGCAACTATGATTCCGCCGAGTTACAAGGCCTCCACACAACAGATATTTGGCTATGGTCGATACATGGAAGGTATGTTGTTAAAAGACTATCTTCATCTCATGCGAATCTATCCAAAAATAGAAAATGTTTCTGCATAAATTTTATCCAGACTTTCACATTGTAAAATTTGTTGGCTTTACAACTTGAGGGTAAAGATTTAGAACTATAGAAGCATCAGAATCTCTTAAGATGTAGGCTCTGAGGATGGCATATGTTTATGCATGGAGAAAGTAGTATAATTTGTGAAAGTATAGTTGAAGAAAGTTAGAACAAAAGTAGATTGGAGAAAGTTTAAGAGAAAGTCATGAAAGTGCGATCGTTCCCAAGTTTTTCTTTCACTCTACTATAACAGTATTCTTTCAATAGAGGGACTTGAATTCGATCAAATATACATGCCACTAATTAAAATAACCCAAAAGTACATATTTTTTTCATGTTGGTCTTAAATTAATGAACTATATTTTGTCATGGATTAGCAAGAGAATTGGAATTGCGAGCCCTCCGTAAAACGGTAACGGAGTGCGAAGAGCAGAATGCAACTCTGCAAAAACACGTAGAGCAGATGCAGCAAGAGATCGAGAGAATGGAACATGAGATGAGACAACAAAAGTTGCAGAATGAGATGCTGAGTCAGAATCTAAATCGATTAAGAAGTGTCCTGGCCTCCAGTTTTGCATCGCTCCCTTTACCAGGAACTCATGAGCCTCCGAACATCCACACGATTGACAAGTACATGAATGAAGTGAAGGCGATGCAAGAGGCAAATTCAGTTCATTTTGCTCCATTCCTCAACAGAGTGAAGGATATCATTAGCAGACTTGAGTTATGATTTGCTTAACTTAACTCTTCTTCTTCTTCCCATTCGACAGATCATCATCATGGCAGTTCATCATGGATGAGTGAGTCCGCTTAACAAGGGACGTCCCCATTCACGACTGCTATAATATGATTAGTACTACACACACTTCTTCTCATCAACATACCTCAGATCAACTCACCTCACCTCATCATCATAGAATACCTACCTACCTATTTTATAATTGCACCTATATATTGTTGTTATCGTTGTTGCTGCTATATTATTATTTGCACTTCAATTTCCCTCACCGGCCACACCCCCCTTCGTTCGTAGATCTCGCTCGAATCCAACTCTTCTGTTATCTAAAAGCTAAAGGTTCAACCCCTTTTGGATCGGATGGGTCAAATGACTTCCGCAAACAAGAGAGGGAAAGAATATTAGGACTCAGGATTAAAAACGTATGTACTTATATACTGCCAAAGCAATTGAATTTAGACTCTTTGCGATATAATTTTTATAATTCGTAGTCATATTGTTAGACTTGGGCCTTGTTTTGTTGTTGAAACATGTTTGCACCCCATCCATTCACGGACTGGTATACCAGAAGCCGAGTCAAGTCTTGTATCTAATGGTCTTCCCATTCATCCCCAAAGTTTTCTTTTCAATCAGCATCGCATTTGGAAATCTTCTTCATCCCCTGGATAGTAAAGAAGTTTTACCTCTTCTCTAACCTTACGGCAGGAAGCAAATTAATTAGGATGTATGCAATTCCACAATACCAATCCACCGGTAGTACTTATGGATGAATAATTATTATTAGAATAGAGATCCTAGATCGACAAAAATCTTCGAACATTTGTTATCAATCACTCAACTGTATAAAAAGTTAAATGAAATTCATTTATTAATGAGTATAAGAGAGCCTGCAATGAAATCCAGTGTTTTTTCTTGGCTGTATAAAATATTACTAGACATTTTACAACCATATCGATGCAAAATCCTTTACGTAGATGTTTAGTATAAATTATTACTAAAAGTTTTATACGCTTGATTAATACCTACAATCTAGCTATTCTTTGTTGATTAAATTTTTATTCTTATCCTTAATTTGCTACAAATGTGCAGTTGACTATTATTCACGTTCATGGACCTCCTTTTCCTTACTGTTACTTTCGTATTGCTAATAACCAGGGAGAATGTAGAGTCTACGCAAAAATCTGATTGAAAAGTTAACAAATGGTGTGTGTAGGAAACTCTAAAAAGCTATATTTTTCTGAAAAAAATAACTTTCGAGTTCTTGTAAAACCCAACGAGATTCATCTTCCTTCATACTAAACTAAGAAATGCAGGCAGGTAAAAACTTTCCCCAAATAGTCAACATAGCAAATGATGATCGAAGCAAATAAATCTGCTCAGGTTGAAGCATTAACTAACAGTAACTTCACTTCACACGTGTAATTTACATAAAGGTGGGAGCCAATGTTGATAGGGTACTGCTAATCACTTTTCTTAAACTAATACTAACTTTAAAAAAGGTCGTAGCACTTACACTACTGTACTTTGTAAATCGTCGTTATACTTACCCATCAGACGCCGTTCTCTTGAGGTTTGTTGTACAAACTAGTAGGTATTTAGTTAGTAAGTCAGAATGAGTAAAAGCTGATTAGATAGATAGCTAGTTGTAATACAATATGAAGGTTGGTTAATCTTACCAAAATGTTTCATAGCTCTTTCATATTTAGGCGTAGTTAGTGTTAGTTTAGTGATAAACTGTACAGCTAAAAGATAAACTAACGTTAAACCTAACCTTAAAACAGCTACAAAGTTGTAGACGAAGTGGGAAAAAACTAGCATTTATTAATGTAGAGATTACTATGTTCAACGAAAATCCATTTATTTTGTACTTTGTTTTGAATCTTTGGAAGGATGCAACTAAGCTTAAAACCTTTATTAATTTTACAACTTAACTAAGGCTTCTTATACCCTCAATATTGCGTTAGATTACAAATTAAAGAGACTTCAAGTAAGAGCAGATGATGATATGACATGATGTTGGAAGTAATTAATTATTAAAGGAGTTTGAGTGTCAAGGCTGTTCTTTAGCTCGGTCTCATATATTATTAATTATCTGTGGAATTGATTACCTATTCATTAGTCGAGTGCATTAGTTCCAAAGACTTGTTTTTTTATTCGAATTATACCGTAACTTTATCATGGTAGAATAGAATGATCATATATTTACACACGTTAGATTAGTAGTGAGTTTGCTACTCGTAAAATATTTAAGGCAATTCAAATAATATGGAATCTATCTATGCTGAAATGTGCTATAAATGCGGAAATAACTATGCCACAAACAATTAGATAAGTATGGTTATAATATCACTATTTTAAGAACTAAATGACTAAAAACAATGCTTATCAGTCTAACTCTTTTAGAAAGTCTTAAAGCATTCTGCCTACTTTACTTTCCCGTACCGTAAAGAATAGTTATGGCTGACGGGTATAGTTAGTTTTAAGGCATAATCCATGATACAAAAAATACCTAAATCAAAATTATTAGAGATTCAGACAGATTGTGACGAAGACTTAAGTCCACTTCTAACCACCATAACAGTTGTACATTTTTAGCTTCCACGAAAGAAGTAGCTAGTTTTTAGAAGAAAATATCATCAGATGCCAACTTAAGAAATTATGTCTTCGGTTTTACCAACTAAAAAAATACCAAATACTTACCTAATTAATTAATATAATACCATTGACAAATGCAAATGAATTCAGTCTTCTGCCTCAACATTACCTTCCTTGTCCCAACTTCCCAACTATTGTTATAAAAATGGTTTAAAACGGCATAAAAATAAGTTCAAAGTATGAAACAAATGTCTCAGGTATAAAAATTTATATTACAAGAACAACCCAAACCCACCCAAGTTAACTTTAACTAATTCTTAAACCAGTGCAGCAATGGTCGGTGTCAGACAAAAAAATAATCCTTAAAAACTAAACTTACTCATATTTATATTGTATGTAAATCCGAAAATAAGGAATGACTAACTTTTCTGAGTATGGATGACTTCTTTATACTGTGGGAATTAGTCTACCTTAAATCTGTCTCTATGTCTCTCTTACCTTTAGCTTAACTGATTTATATTTAACAACGAATTCTGTTTCTAAAACTAAATCCTCCATTTGCTTTTGTATTCTGTAGCAATTTGGAAAAAAGCATCAAAAACTGTCTTTTGCTCTATTTGAAATACACTGTGAATTGCATTAGGCTCTAATAAAGTTTAGTTGTTATCTAATTCCTCTTCGAAATGAAGTTAGTAAGCCATGATGATAATACTATCTGTTGTGTAGTAAAGTAACATATAGTATGATTTTTTTAGAAGTGAACGTGACATTAAATTAATGTTAAGCTACTTACCTAACTTGTGTAAGTTAATGATATAATGATGATTACTATATTCATAGATAGATAGATAGAAAGTACGTAGAGTTGTAGTGATTAATCGATAAGTTTCTAGTACTTTAACTGTAGTTAGGTCTTGTAAAGGGTGTGTACCAGGTCTGCCTAACCTGTGTGCAGTTAACAGACACTGAACGTGGTGGACAGTGAGTGGAATGTGTAATTAAAAATTGTACAGAACCATAGAATTAAATAATTGATCAAGCGTAGCAGTAAATAGTAAAGTAAAAAATAACCACATCATTTAATTGCTGTTGGTATTACATTTATTTAATTTAAATTTGAAAAATAAAAAGATTGTTCTCGTAAAACTTGGCTTTTCTTTAGCATACCTTTATTTTAATTACATTGGCCATTAGGATTTAGAAGCTTGGAAAATTATTTCAACTGTAATGCTCTAAAAATGGTTAACTTCCTCAGAAAGGATAGTGACCAAGGGTCATACTTTAATTCAGTTAAACTGTACATGAGTTACATACAACCTGCAGGAATTTAAGTATATTCTGGGGCTGGGAATTGGACTAGGATCAAGACAGAATGATATGATATACGAACCTGTAAAATTAACTTTATTGCTTACTTTTTCATAGAAAAGGGCTTGAGGTCGATATTAAAGCTTGAAGTGTTAATTCTAAAATCTCTAGCCATGTATAGTAGTAGTAGCATGTAGTAGAATACATTATTTTGGAAATTAAGTACATAGTAAACTTATGAAAACTCGGGAAAAGTTAGTATGCTTTGCTTTGCTGACCCTTTCTTTTTAAGTGATACTTTCATAGTACCAAACAGGATTAGTAACTGTAATTTTCTGGACCCTAAGAACTATTTTAAGACCATACAAAAAGGATTATCCCTAATGTAAATTATTTAGACCTGCATAATGGGTTTTAGAGTAGGGTCAATTTTAAGGTGTAAGCTGTAGATTGGTTAACTATTGAAATAAAATGAGTTTTGTACTTTACTATGACCATGGTTAAGATTTTGCTTTAAAAAACTGAACGACCCTTAAAGTGTAGTCCTGTAGCCATTTCATTCTACTGCCCAGTAACCTCCCGACAACTACAGGTTCCTTAGAGGTCTTTCATACTCTTTTGCAACCATTTGCTCAACAAAACCACTGGACTTTCCCTGCAAAGACTTCCTCATAATTCCCGATGATGCCAGCGTTTCTATCCATGTATCTTGGAATCTTGGTGTTAATTTTGTACAATGGTAAAATTCAAAATAAACAACTCCCTGCCAAGCATCTTTGGTACCAAAAAAATGTAAGGGAATATAATTTAATAATTTCCAGGACGCCAATCCTACTGCAATGCACTCCTACCTCAGTTTCCTGCTAGTTTGCAAAACGATCCAGAGGTTCAAAAATTTCTGGATCACACATACGATAGAATTGTAGGAGGGAGGCCTGCCGTTGCATGTGAATGTAATTATCAAGTTAGCATTCAAATGCTCATGAGTTCTGGGGGTGCAAGGCACTTTTGCGGTGGTACTATGATCAACAGTCGATGGGTTGTGACCGCTGGACATTGTATGAGCAGTAAATCGGTAACTCCTGCAAAAACCCGGGTATACGCTGGACACAAGGATTTGTACAACGCAACAGGCCTTACCTTCGACGTTAAGGAAATCATACGAAATCCAAACTACCAATCTAGCACCATTGACAATGATATCGCCCTGATTTATGTATTTCACATTTCTATAATTTACCATTTGAAATACAATTTTAAGATAATTTATGGCTAATCATATTGTAATTGATTCTAGCTCGCTGCTCCAGTTCCATTTGATGATTGTCACCTACAACCTGCAAGTTTACCTGAGAATGCAAACGACATCCCTATACCAAACACACCTGTCTTTGTTAGTGGATGGGGTACGTTAACTGCGAATGAACAAATACAAGGCTTGATTAGGGTGACTATTGTTAATAAGGGGGTGTGGTCATTCATATCATATCCGTAGGTACAACGTCGGAAGGGGGTAGTCTCTCAAAAACTCTGCTAGTGGTCGAAGTAGAGGTTTACAATGATGATACTTGCAATGCCGCATACGAAGATGAGATCAGTCCTTCCATGTTTTGCGCTGGAGTAATGGAAGGAGGAAAGGACTCTTGTCAGGTAGGGACTTTCTTTTTTAAATCTCAAAAATGTTTCATATGTTTCTTAAAAAATAGCATATTTAAAATAAAAACCACTTTCCAGGGAGATTCCGGTGGACCGGTTGTAGACTCTGCTGGTAAACTAATAGGGATTGTTAGCTGGGGATATGGGTGTGCTAGGCCAGGTAAAACTAGCATGATTAAAATAATCATTTATCCAATTTACAAACTGTTAAAATACTGGAAACCCTATGTTAAATTTACAGAATATCCAGGAGTCTATACCAGAGTCTGCAAATTTACTGACTGGATCGCCAAAAATATTGCAGCACGGGAATAGACGAACAAGATCCCATCTATTTTACTTATCATGATCGACCTTATAAACCCATTGGACATGGAACATAACATTCTATTTTTATTTTTATTCTACCAACAACATTTTGTTACAATTTCCCTGTCCAGTTCTTATCTTCCAGAGTATTTATTTTTATTACCTTTATCCTTTTTTTTTATAATATTCTAATAATTATTTATTAACCTTCAATATTAATTTGGTTTGTGAGCGAAGTTTCTGTAATAAATAAAGTTTTTTTATAATTAATAATTAATTAAAAATATTGGACCAAATTCCTTCCGTGTTACACTTACATACTGCCGGATCCTTCCCTAATTACACCATTTCTTAAAACTAATTATTTTGTGTTTTAAAACTCAGAAAAGCTCATAATTTCATGGAGAAAGTGTACTTAATTTAATAAAGAAAGGACGACATAGCATAATCCACTAAATAAATGCATGAACAAAGTGAGAAGACATCTCCCTTGCGGCATCTATCTCCCGACCATCCATTCACCCAGAATAACCTCAAACATCTCAAAAATTGCAAATTGCAATACAACTAAAAGGACATTTGTCAAATATTTTTATTTTAAACAAATCAAAATTAAAACCCAGTTTTGGAAAGATATTTCAACATTTTTGTTGAATTTTTTAAAACTGTAAAACCCCCGTATACATTTTGCTAGTTTTTAATAAGGAGACAAGTCTTTCCTTCGTAATGGTGACTCATCTCATACTAAACTAAACTACCTTTAAATACTTCTCTTTTAGTGATTATCTTGGGATTTGTTTAAAAAAGATAAGGTAAAGTTGCAAGCAAATTATGGCTAATTTAGCTAATTTAACACATTTTTATGGATTTTATTACAAACCGGGACATTATTGTGGTTTTTTATGTAAAAGAATATTATTCATTAAAATTACCACTCGATCGAGTCGAGTACTTTTTAATTTAGCGTTTTTAAAGTTTTTAAACGGGTATTTTTTGTGGTTATCTTCCTGTAGGTAGTTAATTTTGATTTGGTTGTTATTTTTCTGGAGATTAGAGATTAAAGTTCGATTTATACGCATTGCGGTTTTAGAGGTGGAAGCATCCTTCCTATTCCTAAATATTACGAAACTCATTAATTTAAGGATTATCTGAATTTATTTTTTAACAGAATTTCGAAAAATCCGAACCGGAAATGGCAGACCGGAAAGCAGAACTTGAGCGAAAGCGTGCCAAACTGAATGCATTACGTGAAGAGAAAGAACGGAAGAAACGGGAGAAAGAACAACTGCAGAAGGCTGGGGTATTTTATTCTTTTTTTTTTATTATTAAATTAAATTACTTTAGTTTCAAGTAGTTTAGTTTAAAAAACCATGTCAGCTGTCAACTGCGACAGTTCTGTAATAAGCTCTATTACTGCGGAACTTTTCAATCAAAAGATTAATTTGAGAAAGTCGTTGGATTGGGGGAAGGATGCTTATCGATTGATAAGACTAACTGTACTTAAATTTAATTTAATAGCACTGCGAGTGATAACTCTACTAGACTTTGTCAGAATGAAATTAAAAATCTTCTTAAAGATCTCAAAATTAATTAAGTAAGTGGGCATTTCTTTCTTTTTTAAAGCCAAGGTTTAACTGTACCTATACTTTTACTCACTTATTGAAGTTTACTCTAGAATTATGCCTAAAACTGATTTCTTAACTTCAGAAGCCTATGCCAGTTGTACTTTTTCAAAAACACTAAGTTAAGGCGAGCATTTTGGGCTGCTTTAATGGATGGATGGAGGAATACTTGATAGATTCTTGCTTAGAAATAGGAATGTGTATCTAATTTAAAGCATGTAAAATTACCCAAGATTTATCATATATTTACACGTAGTACAGAAAAGGTTCACGACTTTATAAATTCCTTTTTTAAAGTTAAAGCTGCGGTTAAAAATTGCAACATTAAAAATGTAAGATGTAATCCATGCAACTCATCTCTACCGTACTACCGAGGTGGAGGTCTATGGTACGGTATTTTATGATTTATTGACAAAATGCGGGCGGAGAACTACACAAAAATAGGCTATGCGGGTATTGCTATTATAAATATGACTTTCGTTTGCATGGACTATCGGATATCGTGTCATAAAAGCCATTTAGTTGAACAACAATTTGCTCAAACACCATTGACAGTCAACAGTGACTTGATTGTTGCAATACTAATACAAAAGTCATTGGATTTAACCATATGAATGCGTTCTTTGAGATGAAATGTCCATGAACTTGAAAAAATAAACTTGAGGTTCATGCTTTTTTATAGCCAAACTGCAGCTATCTTCGTCAGGGAAGAAATAAATGCACTGAAAAAGTTGGTTTAAAACTCTGTTTACACTTGAAAGTACAGACTCTTATAGCTTTTAGGACATGCTCCAGTGATGGCCTTTGTAGTTTTTTTGTAAGCTTTTTTCATGGTAAATAAATTTCCCATCTCATCCTGTATTTTTGTATCTAATCTCTTACTATTTCAATTCCCCTGACAAATTGGGCCTTACTTTTGCATCTGTGTAGTTTATACTATACTATGTTGTAGTATTATTCATGTACAACAGAACGCTATTTTAACTGTTTTAAGTACTGTCAAGACGAGTTTCACACGCACGGCAAAAGTCAAGTCAAGCCCAGTCGTTAAGTATTACATTATTACTATACATCTGCATCTCTTCTCTAGCTCTAATCTCCTATCCAGCCATATTAATTTTAATCAGACTGTTTCATATCCTTTCATTTTTACTTATTGCCTGGCTTATCTGCGGTTGACATGCATGAGTCTTTTCAAATGTAGTCAAATTGTAGTCTTTGTTGGTAATCCTTTTGGATTAATCTTTCAGCTGAAGATTGATATCATCTTTGGTGGTTGTGGCCGAAACTTGATCTCGTGTAGTTCCAGCCGTTCTTTACCTTTGGTTTATTCAGTAAAATTTAATTGAAAAGGAACGGTCGTCCACTACTAGAGTTATGGGCGAGGAAGCTAAGATTTTTGTTGTTAAAGGGAAATACGTTTTTGTTGACTTTAATTTAATTTCAAAGGTTTTTCTTGTTCTGGACGGATATTTGATATAACTTTTTGGATAAGGCCAAATGTTTGACCATATTATACAATTTTTCGAAGTGCGTGTTAAAAGCAGCTTTGCATTTATTCATTCGGAACATAATAAGCTGGTTTATTGAATGTAATGTAGTTTAGTAGATAGAAAGTTTTATTAAGTATGCATTATCCCTAATTGTGGTTAGACTCATTGTCAGTAAATAACCAATAATGGCTGCTACCTGGTTCTGGAACTAAACGTGGCCTGTACCTCTGCTGGTTTATTTTTTTTGTTAAAGTTTAGATGAAAATAGTTGATACTAGAGAAAACTAAAATTTACGTCAATATTCAGTTCATTTTTAGCATTCGAGGCTATTTAACCTAAAATACATCAGCCCAAGTTACAATAATGTAGATGGGGAACGGTTCAGTAATTCATCCTATTCCTCGTTCCAGAGCTAGAAAATTGAAGGATAATGAGCCAATAATGAGGTGTCGGTCATAGTAATTAGGCTGAAGCTGAAATAGAAGGGAGAAATCAAATGAAAGGGTGAACTACTTATATAAGCGTGTTTTGGGCACATTTAAACAAAACTGAATATAAAATTGGTAGTGAAAGATCACACCGAAAAATGTTACCTTCCTCACGAAATTGGAAGATTGAGAAAGAGAGAAAGCAAACTCGGATAAATGCTATGCGGGCTGAACGGGCTGAGAGATTAAGACTGAGGACTCTTTTGCAGGCAAAGTCTTTAAAAAATAAATATTAAAAACCGTGAAGGACTGCAGACACAATGTTTCAGTATATTTTGTATAATGATTTTTTTGGTCCTAGTATAAAGTTTTAAATTTTTGCTGATTCTGCATCTACAGGGTTCGGGTGCTGGACAATCTGGATCTGGAGATGCGGGACCAACCTCCCTGGAAGATGACTTACGGTCACTTGGGATCGAGCCAGTTTCTGGTAATTTATTTTACATTTTGTAGCTTGGTATTGTAGTTTGGTATTTATTGTTTGTACCGTACTTATTGATAATTGATTAAAACTTTGCATTCTTTTACAGAAATGCTTACTAAGCTGGAGAGTATGAGATCGGACGCACTACCTTCACTAACCACAACGGATGGAAGCATGATTTCGTTCGGCCCAGGGGACGCGTCTTTAAAGATTGAAGAGCCCCAAAAGTAAGTCAAAAGAATTTATTTTGTCACGAGAAGTTAATCATAACGGTTGGAAAGAAGTCACTATATTAATTTTTTATGGATTCCAAAAGAAACATTAATTATGGGTTGTTTTTTCATTGTTTCGTAGACGAAGGGCTAAACTCACAGTGACACAAGTGACCCAAACAAACATCCCTGCCCTGGAAAGGGTCAACTATTCCAAAGAAACTCAAACAGCTCAAAGTGGTTCAGACCACAGAGATTGTAAGTTTTTAACCAAGCTATTTTTTCTTCTCTAAATTGATTTATTCGCCCTACTACTAAGCGTAGCTGAGTCTGCGATCTTTTCATGTGCACTCTCTCATCTTTTGTGATAATTTAATATTATTATGCAGTGATTTTTTAAATAACTAAATAACTTTTGGCACTCGGTTGACCTAATTGATAAGATTTTTTGCCGATTTAACTGTAATTTCTACCTTTTTTCATTAATGCAAGCGTACTATGATATGTGGCTGAAACCAAGGAAAGGTACGTAATATTTGAAGTGGCCGATTGATATTAAAGATTATATTGAGCATTCAGAAATGCTAAAGATTTTTAAAGATCGTAATTTATTTAAATACATAAATTTAAGGGCCCATGAATATCGGACATAGTGCTGTACTTTGGGTTTGCAATCTCACATTTGTGCGATCTCCATAATTTCGTGCGTATAAATACTGCTATTGTTTGTTGGTATCGAATCAAGTAGTTTTGCCATCAATCAAAATAGGCTGTGTAGTTTTTGATCGTTCATTGGTAGATTTCTTGAGATTTACAAAGTTTCTATTTATGCATGAATGGCAAAGTAGGCATGAACGTACATTAAATATTGTAAGTGTCGTTGGTCAGTCGTATTAGAATCTATAAAATTATCTTGGACGTTTTAGTTTATGAGTATTTTTTTAGAATTCTTCTGGTTACATATCAGATTGAAAGCATTTCTAAAATACACCTTTCTTACTGTTGGATGTTTTTATTTTATTTTTCATAGCTCATGCCTTCGACTACTACGGTAAGTCTCCTTCTCTTCTGTGACGTGAAACCTTTCCCACGAGTATCGTAATCGTATTACATTTGTTTCACCACCTTTGATTTGTATCCTTTTGATTGACTGTGATGTGATTGCGAGTACAAATTAGAATCTTTAGTTTAGTAATAATGCCAAATTAGCCTGTAAAGTTGGTTCAATACTGTAGAAAAGTTTCGTTTTCAATTTTGATTTTTTTAAGTATCACAGGAATTTAATTTTTGGTAATGCATTTTATAGTTTTTTGCCTGAATCATTCTTATTTTCAGTGGGTCATGTGGAACTTTTCTTTAAGCCCTTATTTTATTTAAAAGGGTTATTTCCCTATTAAACTTTCGGTGATGGTTTATGTAAGTGTCAGTGTCGTTCATGCTTTACTAAGCCGTTTGTAAAAAGTATATGTTGACAAGTGACTGCTTGCCTTTGTACTTGTAGTAGCAATGCATATTCCATGGATAGCTCAGCTCATTGTCTGTACGTGGGAATCTGCTGGAGTAAGCATTTTAAAAGATGTTTCATCTTCATGCTATGAGTCTGCATACCCAAAGTTGCTTCGCGATGTTTTGATTTCATTTTATGAAAGATGCGGTCTTAATTTTTTCCGGAAATAAGTTTTTACTTTTTTATTTTATGAGTTTTTTAAAGTAAATTTGATTCCTATTTCTTGACGACGACTCATCTTCAAATAATTGTCTGATTTACGTTACATTTTGTGAATAATCATATCATAATCAATCTGATTAGTTTAAAAACTACATAAGTCAACCTATGTGTTATTTGTTTTTTCCACATGTAAAGACGAGTACAATCTAAATCCTGGTTTAGAATGGGATGACGAGTTTGCAGGTAGAACATCTAATCTTCACCATCTTGATGGTTTTTGCGAGCAGTACTGCATTTTGCAATCACGCTTTATTATCGTATTGTGGGTTTTGGGGGTTTCGATTAGTCGATGGTTAACTGTAGTTGACATTAATTAATGGTAGCCAGTAACTTAACCTAAGCCTATTTTTCGCCATTTAATTAAAATTCCAGATTCTGGATGATGTTTGGTAATAGTTGGTTATGGTTTTGTTGGTGTGGTGTGCTAATAATACTAATTTAATAGTCAGTCACTTCACTTACCCTCGCTTTATATTTGATTGATTTCCGGTTACAATGGAAAAACTACTTGTTAAAAACACCAAGTAAGTATAAATGCGCACCCTACGCAAGTGTGAAATGAAATGAAGAATGAGTGGCATTGCAAATGCTAAAAAAATCATGCTAATATTTTGTGCCTTATTTTTGGGTTCGGTTACATATCATTTTGCTATTTATAACAACTTACTTTTCTTAAACTATTGCTACTCTACTTAACTTACTGTTACTAAGCTTTCCATTCTGCATCTGCAGTATTACTAGGACTGATTCATGCAAAAAAACGATGAAACAAAAATCTCCGAGCATTACTATTTTTAATAGATGCTTAATTTTTTGACAATAAAAACCTGGAATAACTTTCACAATCATGGCCAATTTTTGTTGACCTCATGTCTTCATAGATTATTTTGTAAAATGGTTTCGATTTGTACTGAAACGCGAAAGATTCATTTTTGTATGAGTGATTTATATCCTGATTTGCCAATCCCTTCCTACAAACCCCTTCCTTGATAAGTATCAGTATCACTGCCAGCTTGGATTGCTGTTGTGCTTCTAACGCATACTTGGTCGTATTCATATATCCTGAAACAGTATTGACTTTTGATGATGATCGACAAGCGGATGATGAAGAGTCTTCTCTAACACTTGACCATCGGGGTCATAAACTACCCCCTGGGATCCTTCCCCATGGATTTCCCCAAGCGGTAGACGTCCAACCGGCCCTTACTGCCTCGGAACAAGCGGCCAAAAAGGATGAGGAAGAGAAAGTCATCCCCCCTAAGGATTTGAGCGATGAGGAAAAGCAAATGATAATCATGTCATCCCCATTCCAAAGATTCTTTGATAAGACGGCCAGGATTATGGAACGGGCTTTATGTGAACAACATGCGGATATTTTTGTGGATTACTCCAAGTCTGCAGATTCGGATGATGCAGGGTAAGGCTGGCTTTCACTTTAAAGATTTTATATCGTAAATTTAAACTTGGATTATTGTATCTAAAAATGGAAATTTGTATTTGCGTTTTATAGAGAGGAAAAATCGGCAACAAGATTATCTCTTAATCGAACGTTCTACGATGAAAAATGGTCAAAGAATCGCTGCGTCACTTGTCTGGATTGGTCTGCTCAGTATCCGGAGCTGTTGGCTGCTAGTTATTCAAATAATGAAGACTCTCCCCATGATCCGGATGGTGTTTGTTTGGTTTGGAATACTAAATTTAATAAGACTACTCCAGAGTACATTTTTCATTGTCAGTCCCCCGTTACCTCCGTGTCTTTTGCGAAGTAAGAGAGCTAGTAGTTTATGGAATTTACGAAACAAAATTGGTGAGGAAAACTAATTTATTCTATTTAATTGTGTTTATTTTCTCTAGGTTTCATCCTAACTTAGTCCTTGGGGGAACATACTCTGGTTCTATTGTTCTATGGGATAACCGAGTGGAGAAAAGAACTCCTGTGCAACGCAGCCCCCTTACAACTTCTGCTCATACGGTAAGCCATATTCCAGTCCAGTATTCTAATTGCGATGGGTCCGATTGAATGGTTTTAAACTCCATTGTTCAATTTTATTTCCAGCACCCTGTCTACTGTCTGAAAGTTGTTGGGACACAAAACTCACATAATGTTATCAGTATTTCTACGGATGGAAAGCTGTGTGCTTGGTCTTTGGATATGTTGGCTCAGCCTCAAGAAATTCTGGATTTGCAACATCGGCAAAATAAAGCGGTTGCAGCTACGTGTTTGGCATTTCCGCAAGGCAGTGTTAATAATTTTGTTATAGGAAGTGAAGAAGGAACTGTGTATTCAGGTTGGAAGGAAAAAACGACATGCATGCATTTGTACATGAAACGGAAAAAAAGATAACATGTGAAATCAATCATCCATTTTTTAAATTTAGCATGCAGACACGGAACACAGTTTGGAATCCTTGGTAATCTTGAAGGTCATCATGCTCCTGTGACTGGAATCAACCCTCATAATGTACCTGGACCAATTGACTTTTCCCATTTATTTTTAACGTCAAGCTTTGACTGGAGCGTTAAGCTATGGAGTTCGAAGGTATGCTTAATTTGCTCAAGTTTCTTAACAAAATAATAATGAATTAATGGTTTAACTCCGCTTGTAATAAATATATAGGAGCCCAAGCCGATTTACTCTTTTGAAGTCGGTGGAGATTATGTTTACGATGTAGCCTGGTCTCCGATTCATCCTTCAGTTTTTGCCGATGTTGATGGATCAGGAAAATTGAATTTATGGAACCTAAACAATGACACTGAGCTACCATCTGCAACTGTAACTGTTGAAGGTCCAGCAGCTTTAAATCGTGTTTCATGGACACAATCAGGTCTACACGTTACGGCAGGAGATGATATGGGCAAAATATGGGTTTACGATGTTGGCGAGGTTTGTTTTATTTTTAATTGGCCATTAATAATTAATAATGTTTTCTGCAAGGATTAAATTAAACTGCTCATATCAAATTAACTAAACGATGCGTTGTTTAATAGCAATTGGCAACTCCTAAATCAGACGAATGGGTACGATTCGCGAAGACCCTAGCTGAACTAAAGAATAATCAAACAGGAGATGACTTAGACAGCCTTTCTATTGGATCTCGCTAATATTATGCTATACGTCTATCATATTGACTAATTCAATTTATTTTAAATACCTACTGTACTGTAGCATAGCGTATGTTTTTCCATAACAGACTCCTCCAGTGCAGCTTTACTGTTGTGGTAATGTTGGCCATTATAACTGCCTGATTTCTTTCAAGAAATAAATATAAACGATTCTACTAACAAGCTTCATGCAGCACCTCGCGTTATGTCTCTTATTTTCCAAGAACATAGGTATTGACATAGAATCGGTTGTTTGTTATCTACATTGGGTCTTTATTCCGTGATTTTGTTTCATAAGGCAAATAAAAAGCAATATATTTTTGACAAAATAAAACCTCCGTCAAACACAAAGCGTTTGCAGCAAAGATGTTTTGAAAAGTCAACTTTGTCGGAATTTGGATTGCCTGGCTCAACCTTTAACAAAGGTACATGAAATATTATACACTGTAAGTTAAATTAAATCAAGAGTGTTGTTTGTAGTGTCTCACTAACGATAGACTAAAGTTTCATAATCCTGACGAATCGACGCTATTGACTAAGGAACTTCGATTTCACATTTCTAGCGATGTTTACTTATATTTGGGTGCAGGAGTACCTTCGGTGTAGTCCCTTCCGGAAGCTACGAACTGTAATATTTCAAAGGGACAGGATTAAAACAATCACACTTAGTACTGAATAAGTTAGTGACAACAGGTCAAAGGTTACACCCACTTTATACTGCTTGTTAGAGTACTCGTTCCAAGGTTCAGGGTTCGTCCTACGGTTCCAGGTAACCTCAGGGCTCTTAGTTGCCAATCGGAAAACGTATCCCCCAGCCAAACCCGCACCAGCAACCATTAGAACGTAGATTGGAATAATCTACGTCAATAAACCACAGTTCAATTATTAAATTAAATTCATTCAATGAATCCGGACAGGTTAATTAATAAAATAAAAACATACAGCAGGGTGTTTCTTCATGCTCTTCCATGTCAAACCAGATAATCCCAACTCCTTGATACCCATTTTATTGAGAGGGTGACTTCCTGAAATTTGAATATTTAATTTTTCAATTTTAAACTCAATTCAATTACGAACTTTCTCAAGAAAGTTGAAAATTGAAAGTAGAAAGCCGTACGCCTTCTTCTAATCAAAAAACAACTACTTACAAAATTTAGTTCCAAAACCCCAAAAAGGTCCAAATGACCGCAGAAGAAGGGTTAAGCAGTTCTAAAAAATGGACCTTCCTTCTCAAATTTACCAATTTACACAAAAATAAAACCCGAATCCAATGAAAATGAAAGAGTCGCCTCAAAGTTGATGTGATCTCAATCCGAACTTCATCCCTGGGAAACCTTCAACAAAAAGGGTTGTACATACTTTCCTTCCTAAACTCCCTTCAAATCTAAAAAATCCTAAAAAAAATTTTCATAATTTAACATTTCAAAAAAATTTAAAATTTTTCAAAAAATTTCGAAATTTTGAAATGTCCAATCTTTCAATTTTTTTTAGTTCTAAAACCTCCAACGGAATGAATGGATGAGCCCAAAAAGTAGAGAATAGTTTCTAGATGGCATAAAACTTAGGAAAAGAACCATCGATATTTCTTCGTTATAAATAGTCTTTTCCTCTCGCGGGACGACCGTTTCTCATTACAAATTGGAATATTTATAGCTGAATATTTATAGATTTTTTTTTGAAGAAAAGCAAACAGAAACAGCGATTGTAAAAAAGAAGTGATTTGAATAATTGAATATTGAATACTTTACTTTTTTATTTTGACCCAGTAACATAAATTTTTAAGGTTTAATGAAAAGGATATCAAAATAAAACGTTTTTTGATGATGTTTTGGAACAAAACTACAGTTTTTTTTGGATTGACCAAGTTGGATTTGGAATAAACCGGAGAGGAGGTGAGAAGTTGGGAAGTTGCATGGAAGTTCGTTGGTTTTGGAAAGTTTCGAATTGGAAAGTTAAGGGATAAAAAATTCAGTTTTGGAAATTCATCTATTTCTGTAGTTTTTGAGAACTAGAGAACGCTTTGAAATGGTAAGGTTATTTTGTTGAATTGTTGAATTGATAAATAAATAATCAAAGGGATTTGTTTTTATTAAAGATGGTGTGTATAATTTATTTAATTTCAGGCTATTTTTGGGGTCCAACTAGCCTTATCTATGATAATGGCAAGCATAATTTCCAAACTTGGAGGGAAATATTCCCTGGCAAGATATCTTATGTGCAATACCGGGTAGGTTTATCAAATTGTTTTGTTGTTTTTTTATTGTGAGCGTTTTAGGTTTGGAAACTTTAATTTGGTATTTCTTTATTTTCCCAGGCTTATCCGGTTCCTTCACCCAACGGATGAAGAACTCCGGGAATTGGCCGGTGTTCCTAAAGATATTTCCGGTGGAAAGGGTAAAGGGAAGGGAGGAAAGTCGAAAGAGGATTTGAAAACTCCGAATACTTTCCACGTTCCGAAAAACCTGGACATTAGGGTATTAAATCCATAAGATAATAATGTATTAGGTAACTGGGGTCGGTCGGGTAAATGTGTTAATTACTTCTTTTTTTTTAGCTGGAAACGGTGAAAGTTACCCCAATTGAAGTGATCCATTTGAGATTTTACCCAGAGTACCACTGGGTTTTAGATTATACTGTTTATGCTACAGTAATTTACTTTTGTACTGAGGTTAGATCAACCTTTCAACCTTGGCTTTATTTAGGATGTTTGTACTTTTATTAAACTTAATTTTGATGTATTTTAAAAATTGTTCTTCAGATTTACTATAACTTCGTGGATGCCAGTTCTGAAATGAACCTCGCTGTTTACTGGTGCATGTTAACTCTTGGGCTGTGCATGTAAGTGTTTCTGATATTAATCTTTGGCGAATGTTTGAGAATTTAGGCTTATTTATATTTACCCTGTTGACATTGTAGAAGCGTCTTGTCTTCCCTGACAGCTGTATATTTTCGGGGGGATGAAGTTATGGGAGAAAGGGCCATGTGTATGGTAATGGGATTGACTTATCTTCTCATTGCTATGATTGTCCTCATTGTGGACGAGAGCACCCTGGAAGTTGGAGTTGATCCTGCTTATCAAAGTTTTCACGATCATGCATCCGCCTTTTTGCACGCACAGGGCCTTCCCTCCACGTACGAATGAAATTTTATGTAGACCTTTATTGTGTTGTGTGAAAGTAATAGTGGAATTTTACATTTTACAGTGGGCCAGTATCGAAACTTATTATAAAGTTTATATTTGCTATCTCCAGTGCCTTTGTTGGAGCCTTATTTACTTTTCCTGGCATCAGGATGAGTAAGATGTTCTACGACAGTTTGAGGTTAGTAACGAACGCAATATAAATTAAGCATACAAACGAAGTGGCGTTATATCATAAACCTTTCATTTGTTCGTCCAGGTATTGTGAAGGGCGTCCAGTAATAAGGCTGTTGCTCAATATTGCTTTTGTCTTCCCATTGTTTGTAATTGTCCTATGGATAAAGCCAATCGGTAGAGATTTATTGACAAGGCCTTTTGGTAGCAGTGAAAAGCCATTGTGAGTGTATTAATGTATTAAAAGACTGATATATTTATAAATAACCAAGAAAGTAATTACTTCCCAATTACAATTAAGGATGTCCGAAGGAGCATTTGAAAGTCTTCGTATCATTCTGGTAGTAGTGATGGTTTTCCTACGAATTGCAATGATGCCATTCTTTCTACAATCTTTCCTGAACATCGCTCAAGATAAAGTTACCGAGCTTCAAAAAGAGGCTGGCAGAATAATTAACACAGATCTCCAGAAGAGGGTAAAGTACTTTACTTCTTTGTGTAATTTATTTTAACCATAAACAGATGTAGAAATTAATTAATTAAACTTTAAAAACTGAATTATTCGCCCTTGCGAAAAGAATGTTTCTTATGATGAACAATAATTCTTGATGATTCTACGTAACGTCTTTTACTTTTATTTTTCCAGGTAGCTGGCATCTACTACTATCTCTGCATAGTGGCTGTTCAATATGTTACTCCCATTCTTATTTGTCTTCATTGCTGTTTTATGTACAAAACCCTGGGTAAGTAAAGCAAATTTTAACAGCCCTCTTTTCTATCTTGCTTGATGAACTTTCCTTCTGTCTTCCTTACGTTTGTGCTTGAAAGCCTTTTGTTAAAAGAGTAAGTTATAAACTTTTAATAGGCATTGCATGCATCGTTTTATGTTTGCATTGTTTAACTTATATTGTTGAAACGTCCACTATCCAACAAACCTAACCATACTCAACTAAACTGAGCCAAACGCTTAAAAAATTAATTGTCTAATTAATTAATCCCCATCCATTCCTTTCAGTGAGTTCAAGTTTACAGACTGAATATTAACCATCGTAAAAGTAGCCTATAGTGTAATAATCAACGCGTTAAAAAATAGTATTGGCATCGCATAACTCAAACGCTCAACATTGAGTTGTTTAACTACTCATAATGAAACCGGATGAGCACCGATGCATTAAAGTCCGTCAGTCCGTTCGAGTAAAGTAGTTTGAATTTAAAAGCTTTCATACTTTTCTAGGAGGACTTATACGTGTTGAGAAGTTTATAAACTCAGCATTTACTACGTCCAGCCAGAAGACACAACATTATTCTTACTCCACTAACTAAGAAGGAGATTAAACATGAGCCGAAATAGTTTAATGTTTTTTAAGGTTAATAAAAAACGTAGTTTATATGAAGGAGGGAATAAAATAGTAATGGTTATGATTATGATATAATAACGGCATCATTTTACTCTCGAGATGAAATGAAAGGAATGCAGAAGAAACTGTGAATCGGTTATCTCTCTGAATGTCTCAATGGGTACACTCTTTCCTTGCTTTTTATTCTCTATTATCTTCTAAAATTTAGTTATAGTTATTTATAATAATGATCGTTCCTTATTTCTAGGCTTCTAGTATGCAGGTATTAACTAAAGTCGGTCTACTTCAAAATTCTCTGTGAATGAGCATTGCTTTTGCATATGCATCTTTGTAAATACTAGGCCCAGTCCCGTTGCTTGATGGGCCAAGGATATTTATTTATTGGATTCCAGCTATTAGCCATTATTACCTTTATTCATTCATTCACATTTTTTCTAGGTTATCATGCAAGTAGGTTTGTAGCATATTGCTGAGCTGAATACTTGCCATGTGCTTAAATCTATCTATGTCATTGTTGGGTTATTGTTTGGGTGAATTTTTATTTTATTTTTTAGCATAAATGTAGTTTTTGTGCCTTCGAAATTTATTCACCTTCAGGCTTTAGATTTCTTCGAAAAATCATACATTTTTGGTATATTCAAATTCCATAGGTTTTGTATAGGCTTTACCTTTTATTTTGTTGTGTGAAATAGATAGCAAACCTTTCATGGAAAAAGTTAAATGTGACGGTACCGTCAACTGTGACCGTAGTCCGTTCTATATGACTATGAAATATTGATTATCCTTTTTCTATGTAAAACATACAGGCGATGGATCATGGACGGGGTCAGTTGTAGCAGGACAATCTGACGTAAATGGGACAAGTCCCGTATTCTCCTCAATAATGCCCGATACGGATGAAGTTCGTCCTGCAGTAGAGCATTTTGCTGTGGCCTTATCTTCACTTAAAGTTGTAAGTTAACTCAATACTTTTGCGATGTTCGGCAGCTGTTACCGTTATAGATTGCAGCAGTTTCATTGGTAGGAAATGAAACTTTCTTTTTGTTAAAATCCAACCCATTCTTCTTAGGTGTTCAATGCAACCGTGTTTCGAGGAATTTTTGGTTTTGCAACTTGGTGGTGCAGCTTCCTCTTATTCGCGTCCAGTGCCGTGGGCGCAGTTTATTTGTCTTACTTATCTCATGCGTAGAGTAAATTACCACTGTTTGTCATGATCATCATGATTCATGCTGTCGATAAGATCTCCAACCTACACGGAAAAACTACACGATTATAAAGCTTAGATGATCCTTACATTACATTATGTGCATACACTTACAAAGTTACAAGCAAAGACATAATATTATTGTCATAATTGATGCACATGTAGAACGATACAAAGCTTGGTTCGGTAGCTTTTACTTCAGTAGTTACACTTAGTAGCCAAGCCAAGCCAAGCCAGCCATGTGCCATTAAGTACTTCAGAGACTAAGTAATAATGATCATCCATCATGTAACCAGATGAGTGCGCCTATTGTACAGATTAGATTAAAGTATTGATGCACAATCTCATTTAGAGTGCTTAAGATAATTTGATAATAATAGTTGTGCTAGACTAGGAATTAAAAACTGTTAACCAGTGAGTAGGAGGGAGCTATATAGCTCTAGAAAGCAAGTAAAGTATTGAAAAGACAGAATGTAAAGGAATTAAGGTAAGGTGAGGTGGGTAGTTGGAAAAGTTAAACCAAGTTTTCATTTATTGTTTCATCCCCGTTTTTGTTGGTTAAGTAATGGATCCGTACACCTTACCTACGTTCTTGTCACAATCACAATTGCAAGCCCTGCAACCGTACTATCAACCATGTGGAATTATTTATGCATGAGAATAATTGTCAAGTGGATTGTGGTGAATAATTGTTGTCATTTGTAATTGTGAAGCTAGCCCAAAACCCTTTGCCTAAAACTAACTGTTACTTTGACTAGTCGTGCAATTAACAATGTTAATTTCTCTGATAGAATGGAATGTGTAGTGGTTTTAATAGCAAGCTAATAGAATTTAGGGAGATAGATAATGTTGCTAATTAGTTTTTTGTTGTGGTAAGTTAGTCGTTTTGCGAGTAGTTGTACACTCACTCTGTCCGAACAACTGTACTATCCATTCGTGCGGAAGTCTGTCATGAATTATCCTCAAAATATGCTACTTGATTAACTGTAACGATTTAAAAAGGCAGCTACGCTGTACATGGTAATTGTTGAACAATGCAAATCTTGCAAGTACACTTACTTATCCCTCAAGTATTATTCTGGAAATAGAAGGTAAAATCTACAATCATGCATAATTCATTAGAGTACAGAGCTTATAAGTTTCATTGAACAAGCATGTAGTTTGTTTGCAAACTACTAAAAATAGTTTTAAATTCATAGTATCATCAATAACTAAAGTTCTGAGAAAAAAACTGCATTCATCAGGTAATCCAAAGACGTACTCATCCAAAGCATTTTTATTTCTAGACAAACTATAATTTTTCTAGGCAAATGTGTAGTTTACCTAGTTTTCGTTTCCCTTAAAATAAAACTTAACTAAACTTTACTAGTTATTATCCCTCCAATAATAAATACAAAAGATGTTATATAAATGTATATGTAAATGGGAGTACTACGGTAAAACTGTGTTAGTTTTAAGATGTTTTATCTTCTTAGAAAACTGGTGTGTTAAGGAAGCTTCGCATTTTACAACCCCCGAGTGTGTACAATAAATCTTTAAAACTTTTAGAGTTGGAGTTGTTGAAGAAATTGTGAACACTTTACCTCATCTTGATTTAAAGATTCAATACGCATTTTGCAGGCTGCATCATTAAGATTAAGAAGCCGAATAAATTCAGTATTATTTATACAGAACGGATTATATATCTGTGTCCGAATCTTAGCCATCAATCTGTCACCATTCCTTGCCCTTCATAAACGGGCGATACGATACGATGGACCCAGAAATGTCATTGGCACTCGTTATCTATAGCCTTCTTTGCGTCACCCAGATTTTTACTCATTTTTTACAAGCTACAAAAAGCATTGAATGCAATTCCTAAACAAGTATAACGCACAAATATTTTTTATTCAACAGTTTGAGCCACTAATATACGTCTACTACTGTTTACTGCAGTATAAATAATTTTAACATCCTACAAACCCTCTCATGCTACTTAACGTAACATTATGTTATTACACCTAAACATAATCCTGTTTATAACTTTATTTAAAATCATTGAAGCTTGAACCTCATCCTCTTAATCCAGCTAGGTCCGTCATGTGCTATTACCATTAACAAAAGAACCCTCTTCTACACTTTACTTTACACCAGTTTACCACCCTTTATTCAGGCCAAAACTGTCCAATTAAAGGGTATTTTCTTGTTTCCTTCGTCAAATAACGACGATAACGTCTCTAATACTATTCATTCAATAGTATTCATTCAGTTAAGCCCTTTTGTCTCACGCCAGCTGTCAGCAAATGCTTCATGGCAAACATGGCATTCTTTTATGTTTGCTTAAATTTTTTTTTACAAAAAAAAAGCCTAACAAATCAAATTTTATAGCACACGGTAATCAAATAAAAGCTGTTGCTCTTAATAATAAAAAAAAATCCAAGAAAATAACCCAACTCGTCGTTCCCTTTTAATAAAAGAGTAGAAGTATACTGCTTTTCGGTTACTTTAGAGGAAATACCTAAATGTTTTTAATTCCACCATGAGTAAATCTTACCCTGATTTTCGACAGATTTACTGACCTTTTCTGCCACTTATACTGTATAAAAACGCTGCTATCATTCATAATCATATCACGATGTAAAATATTATGCTAGCATCACAGTATAAATTGCATGCATGATGAATTCCCATTCTTTGCGGTTGGTCTCATGAGTTTGACCGGAATCCCCACACATTTCGTATTAACTTACTTTTTTCATTTAGCATTTTATTTGTGCATCCACCCAAGTCTATGAAATGAATGCCCGGCACGCCACTCAATTCATAATAGTTAGTTAATTACAATTCAACAACAACATTAAATAAGCAAAAGTGGGTCGTGGTCGTCGTATGATGGTGATATGATTGTAAAAATTTAAATTTCTTTTAACTATGAACTTCCTGAAAGAAGAGACCCGAATTTGTATTCATCGCTATCGTGATCACAGTTGCTGTCAGTAAACTGACCCGAATAAGCTAAGATGGGCCAAGATTTTGATAATTAAATTATGTTGTGGGAATGCTCCACGGGATTTATACCCTTCTTCTTGTCAAATGTTGGTCAATTGTTTCCCTAAGCATCCCATGCTTCTTCGGTACTTCATGCTATGAAAGTGTGTTATTCAAATTAAAAGTGCATATTTTAATTCCATTGTGGATATTTATTGCAATACTGTGGATTGTTACAATATCTGTATGAGAAATGGCATGGCAGTACTTCCATGAAGGATGAAAAAAATCAGAAGAAAGACAGCAATTCCTAAAACCTCCTTCCATTGTTAATTGTTGGAATATCAATAAATGCATTGTATTCGTTTGTGAAAATGACAGATCTAGAATTCTATCAAACGCACAAGTTGTGCGGTAATTAATGGTTATGCATCATACCAAGCTTGTATTAGTAGTTTAATGCTGAGAAGAGTATAATTCTTCAACGAAACCTTGAAGTAAAACTAGGGTAAAAAATGGAAAAGTCGGCAAGTTTATGACTTCTTCATATGTACATATCCTATTGAACAAATGCAAATGCTAACAACCGATTCTAGTTCCGAGGCCGACTGTGTGAAGCAGGTTTCAGGAAATGCTCTCATTTTTATACCACTTTTAATGAATTCGGGTTGACTGCAACCAATTACCTGTTCTGTCCGAAAGTCTGTCCTGACTAGTGAGTTGAGTTGTAAAATTTATTAATCAATTTTGAAGCATTTGTTTCCCAAAGCCCCACAGGTCTTTGGACCTAATTTTTACATCACGCAATTAATATTTCATCCTCAATCTAGGACAAGTCGAACGGTCACTAAACCCATCCCCATACAATAAATCACATCTCCTTGTACATCTGCTTCTAAAAAAATCGTATCCATCTTCCATCATTAAAGGGATTCTCCTCATCAAAATAACGACCAACATAAAACTTTATGCGTGTACATGACTGAACGTTAAATAACACTTTTGTCTCGGCCAAGCTTTTGTGCCATTTTCCTCATTCCGTCTTCGTCTTTCTTTATTGATTGAATTCGAAACACTTCACAAGTTCAAAACCGTGAGACTACAACTACAATACAGTATGCAGCATCTCTTCGTCAATCTAAATGGGAACTACCACCAGATGCCCGGCCTATAATAAGTCAGAGAATGCCTACAAAAGCATTGAGCCATGATTCGATGGGAAAGCTTCCCAGGTAAAAGTTGGACATATTCTAATTGCGCCTTATGCTTACTTCAGAAAAACCACTTAACCTCCTCTAAAAGAGTCTTTACCAATTGCCCAACCACTCAGGAAGTAATTCCGATTACTTAAGTCTAAACTATGCATGCAGTATTCAGTTCATATTTTGTCACATGCATTTATCAATCGACCCAGTAGCCCATAAGAAGTATAGTCCTATCCTTCGCCAAGCCTAACATGCAGAAGATACTTTTAAGCAAGATAAAGTTACTTTAGCTCTTTCATCCAACTTGAGTAATGTTTATGCAATTTCTAGGTTAAACCTTATCTTTTACCCCAGAGAAAATAAGTAACACGAGAGACGATCTAGGACGGGAATAATACAATGTTATAAACTGGGCTATTTTTACTGTGGGTAATGAATGGCTGAGCTCTAAGTTTTTAAAGTAGAGAGTGGAGTAGGTAAAGCTGGACATGACATGAATTTTTCTTTCTTTTTTGGGTTGCAAATTATTATGAGAGAATCCGAAGGAATGGGCTAGCATTTACTTTATATTATTAGGTACAAATTACTATCAAACGTAATACAAATAACCCTATAGATAGATGCACCATGAATACTGAATAGGTATTTTTCAGCAATCCTTTGTATCCCATACCTGCCTTCATTCTAGCGATAGCGAATTTGAATGCTACTTTTAATGTATGGATCTAAAGCTTCCTTTTATTAGCATCGTCCCCGGTCGGTAGGATTTAATAAGGGTCTATTAAAATTTACAGCCAAATGTTTAAGTACGATAGGAAAAAGTATCACATCAATCGATCAATCCTATTCATCAGTTGACTAGGTCGATCTTTTATTATGAAAATTGCTAATTATTCCGACAGGGTTTTGTGTACATTTTGTTATGTTTTTTTAGGACGACATCCATCAAGTCTATTGTAATCAACTCAACATATATCAGACATGACATTATGAGATGAGTCACGTTGCATTTTAATTAATTGAAACCTTATTATTCTTATCATAATAGAGAGTAGAGCAATAAAAACACCGCAGTAAGTCGTTAGTAAGTTAGTCGGGTTGTCAGTGGTTTATTATTATCAAAGCATTATTGTATACCATAACCCGATATCTTTGTCCTCACACCTTGATGCTAGATCATGTCGCTTTAATTAACCTGGTTTAAATATTCGTACAAAGGTGTAATGATAATAATAAGGGTGGTTTATTTCCATTTCACTGAGTTGTTGTGGACGTGTAGTATGTAGCAAAATGTGACAAAAAGAAGGCAAATGAGAATGACAGGATTCACTTGTTTATTGTTAGCTGTGTTGTGTGTTATGATTTTTTATTCGGTGTGGACTTGGACTCCACTTCTATCGTATTCGTATAAGCGTTGGATATTTTGCGTATGAAAAACGGCAATGTAAAAGTCGAAAGGTTTAATTTGATCTGATTGATGATTAGATGCAGGGATACATCAGGTTTTATCCCATTTTACAGCAAAACTCACCTTTGTTTGAGAGTCGAGAGTTTTATTCGTTCTGCAGTAATTTTAACACTCGGCAGCTCTGACGGCGTCATGAGGTTTTTTAATTAAAGATAGCATCCACTACCAGAAGCAGTTATGGCTTAATAATAATTTTTTTGCAGTTTATATCTCCGTAAATTTATTTTAATGTTAACTTTAATGAAAAGTTATATCTCTGGACTAAATCTACCCTATTTCCACATCCGTTGTTAATTCTAGGTAATAGGTTTATGATCATAAAACCCTGTGTGTCGGGAGGTAATAAAAATATAAGTAAAACGTATGTATTTTACATTCTTGATCTTATCTTATCCAATTCATGCACACGGACGGAGACGGATGTCATCGCTAATGCAAATAATGAAGTTGCACTAAACTAACTACATTGCATTAACCCGATTCAGGTTTGATTTTTATGAACTATTACCTGTCATTACTTTTAGTTACATTGTGCAAAAAATACCTTCCACTGGGATTGAGAGACTCTGATAGATTTACCCACATATTAGATGGATTTAACAGTAATATAGTGTAGTATTGTAATAGATATCGCTCAGTTGGTAGACGTTTTTTTAACGAAACGAAAGGTAACTGATTGACAGGATAATCTCCGGTTTTGTTTTCCTTAATGGACTTTCAAAGCCAGCGTTGACGAAGTCTTCTGACTTATGTTTACTAAGTCAAGCTAACGGAACCAGTCTGTACTGTGTTTTTCAGTCAGTAGTATCACGGTATCATTCATCCTTCTTGCATCAAGTTCGCTTTAATTAACATAAAGATAAACAAATCTTTTAATTATGAAGGACAATCTACTAGTGAGGGATACTCTTTTAAATACTGGGTCATCTCATCTCTGTCCCTACCAACTAAAATTAAACGTTAGTACAACTATAATAATGGGAGAACACACAAAGCCCATATTTTTATTTTAAAATCCTTTATGAACCCATGAATTAACTAGCCAGGATCTTGTCTTCCCTTGAATTAACTTTGATCCTATCTCTCACGCTAAGCTTTTCCTAATTTTTCCCTCAAATTACTTGCTTTTATTTTTAAAATCCCGTGAAATCCCCTTCATTAAATACTTTAAATTATTACGCAATCGCCAATCCCATTGGCAAAAAATAACATCTAAAAACAGATACAACCGGCTTAAGTTAAAAAACCTAAGCCTATAAAACTCTTTTTCTGAATTAAAAGCCCCGTAATCCTTATTTCCACTCATCTCTCACCTAAATTATACTTCGGAAAGAAACATCATCAGACGATTTCCGTTTTGCAAAATAGCTTCCTCCTACTAACCTTACCACGATCGACGATCCTCTTGATTCATAGATTCCTCCTGTCTCTACTTTAAACCCTGTAACTAAATCTTATTATAACAAGAAGAAGAATGATGAAGCTAAATCTCTATATTACACATTAAGCTACCGCAATACACAGGGAAAAAACATCTCCGTCAAGAAGCAAACTTAGCAATAGAATAAAAACTATTAGTAGTTGAGTATAATCCATTATCGCATCACCTAACATCCGCCCTCACGTTCAACACCGAGCTAAATTAAACGCTTAAAAATACCATATTGCATGTTCGCTAGGTTAGGTAGGTTGTATGCTAGATTGCAATAATTGTACCATTCCCAGTACCTTTACTACATACAGGAACTAGAGTTAGTTAGTTTTTACCTTTTACGCATAGAAAAGTAGGAAGTCAAGTTGAGCCGAGAACTGCTTCACTTACACCTCAAGAAAACTATTAAGAGGATGTTAATTGTTTCTGTAGGTAAACCCAATCCAAACAACAACCCGTTAGAAAGAATCATACAACAAAGTACACTAGTTTACCCACGTAGCGTAAGTAGTTAAGGTTTGCTTTTGCTGAAAATGCATTTACCTAGGCATGCCAATTCAATCCGGAGTGCTCGTGTGGCCACTTGTAATACCGCAAAATACACTATAGAAACGTGTAAGAATGAACTAATGTTAGGTAGAAAACACAATGACATTGGAATGGCATGCTCAGGTAGTCGGAGGTTTGTTGTAATTAAACCAGAGTTTAGCGATGCTTGAGACGGATCTATTAAAATTTATTCAAAATTTCTACTAAAAGACCCAATACAAAATTAATTAGCTTGATCTTGAGTAAATCATTTTTCAATTTTTTTTATAGATATTCTACAGAATAGTTAAGGCACTACTACCACCACCGGTTGGAAGAAGATCTACTGAATAGCATTACAGATATTTGACAACCTAAAGGTTAGTTCCAAGATAAAGCTGGTCGATTCGTACTGATTTATTTTGATGCAGTGTATGCTCTTTGGTCGGTTAATTATATAGTGTAAAGTTTTCTTAAAACCAGGTAAACTACCAAAATAGTACCACTCCTAGTCGCACACCTCATACAAATACTCTACAAAACATATAATAAAAGCAACCCAAACCCAAGGGTTCATTTAGTCCTACATTAAATCCATCAACCCTGTCTCTAGAGGGATGAAACAACGTGGTTAATAGATAAATAGATAAAAAGTTACGCTTCTGCTGCACAAACTTTTGTGCGTTGGTTTGTTATGCTAACGCTACTACATACTACAGCAATCTACAGTGCAATCCGAATTGCACAAAATGTTATCTCAATGTTATACCAGCCTTACCTTACTTTATTTCATGTTACTGTCTAAAAAGTAGTAAAGCGGTGGTAACTGGTTGGTAAGTAACTTAACTTTGGCCAACTAACTGAACGACTACGGAGATGGGAGCGGACGGACTTTTAAGACTATGAATCCGAGTGAATCTAACGGGGGTTTATTCTTTACAATGTAAAATAAAGGTTTGTAAACCTACAGCTAGGCAAAAAGATAGCATAAGACCGTGTTATAAGATTATTCAGCATCATCATCCCATGGTTCACGTAATTTCTTCTCCGGTACGAACAACACCTTGATCATTTCTCGTGCAACCTTCCTCAGCAACAGATAGGTAGTCCCAAAAGGTTCCCCATAGAACGTTACCAGACTCTGCAGCAACGCTACAGTAACAAGTAGCAGTAGCAGAGAACGTCAAAAAGCAGTGCGATACCATTGCATTAGCATTACGACATTGGTACAAGTATGCTGTACGGCCACAAGGCTTTATAAGTTGAATCGGAAGGATTTTAAGAAGAAGCGTGAGAAGTTCTAACAGTCTCACTGGCAAAGCTTTAGACTTTTTATACGGAGAAGGATAACACTTTTATAGGTTGGGTTTTTGAAAAATAAAATACATTCAAAAATAATAAAATAAACTTGGAAAAAGTGGCCACGAATTTAATTCATCTCTTTGGGTTTTATTGCTCTTGAAGAGGAAAAGTTGTGCAAGTTATTTTGCTATTTCCTCAAACAAACGAACCAAGGGATTTTTTGTTGGATAGATAATTGGAAACTATTTTATGACTAACTGGGAAATTGGCTGTCATTTTGATCCGCTTCAAAAGGCAGGTATAGAGATCGATAGTGAGTGAAGTGAAGTTTGTAGCGAGCATCATTATCATTATCCTCACTGTTCTTATCATTATCATCATCATGGGGTGGATTTCCATTTTTAAACAAGATCAAAAGCAAAACTGTTACTGAACCGTTGACAGAGGCAATTCGGAAATTGATGGTGAGAAAGTTAGGTAGTAATAAATATTTTTGTATTTATTATGGGTACCACGAAGAGAGTCATAGCATAGTCGACAGTTGCTGATTATATAACAATTACCTTCCTTTGGTTTGTTTTGGAGACGAATCATTATTACCTTACTAACTTGTACAAAAAGTGACAATTTCATTCATTCAAAGAAGATACTTGATAAAACTTTGGGATAGAATATTGGCGAATTTAATACGGAGAGCAAAAATTAAGGCTCAACAGAAATGGGGAAACGAATTTGAGGTAAGAAAAGGTGATTTATTTTAAGGTTTTCTTTCTCCATAAACTGGTAAATATTTTACCAGAAGAGATTGCTTCATTAGGTGTTCTTATCATGGGCTGAATCATTTACAAGGCAGGGTTCGATTTGATGAAATAAGTAAATAATGCCGCAGTGCACGATTTCAAGATTCCTTGACGTTAGATTGCCATGAAATTAGCTAATAAGACTTGTGGATATCGAGCCATGCGTGCGTGCGGACGTACATTAGGGATATGACTTCCAACTTCCAATAGTTTTTTACACACGCAAAGGTAGTTCTCCAATCGCCAGTAAAGCATATGTATGTACAAGAAGCTGCCCATTATTAATTACAATTTAGAGACACAATAAGACAAAAACATCTCTATTTGAGCTTAAAACAGGGAGAAAACGATCTCCTGGATTGATTAGACCATTGTCTTCCTTCTATTGGCTCTTATTGCAGAAGGATAATAAAATATTAAGTAATTTATTTCACGCAGAACAGAAGTAGTTATGTAGAAACCGGAAAAAAATCTCTAAGTGCATAAGCAAAGTACATATTTAACTTCCATGTGCAATTTAACGTTTCCTCTGCTTTGCTGTTATTACTCCTATTACCTTACACAGTCTCCGAGGAAAGTCAATGCCTCTTCTATTGCAATTTTTTAAACTGCATGCAGCTATCAGTATGTATTAGCAGGGAGTAAAATCTTTTATTTCCATTACCAACAAACAAGACGTGTGTGTGTATGATATGCGGATTGATAACAAGTCCGACTAAATTACCCTCCGTAGCCCGTGGCCGTCATGTACAACATCAATAGCAGTAATTGCAATAGCAATAATATTATTGCTCTCAGAAAAAACTCATATTTGATAAGAATTCTATGGATTGATTTGTGACATGAATCCTGCGATAGGAAAAGAAGTTGAAGAACTTGGTCGTGACAATCAAACTGTGGAATTATGGAGAGTTTATTCTCCTGCAAGAACGAACAAACTTTTAAAACAATATCCCTCTTTTCAATTCCCTTAAACTTTTCAAATTATGAGTCTCAGTGTTTTCATAAGTTCTGTAGTTAAACTATAGAAGTGCAAAGTTTTGTTTTGTAAGGACTTTTAAGCAGTATTAGATGGATGGATAGGTCTAACCTTCCCGTGGGGAATTGACTCAAGAATCCACAACTGCAATTGCATGCATGCGCTGCGGTACGGCATTGGCAATGGTAAATGGCATGAACTTTACACGCTTTTGAAAACGCAATCTAAAATCTCCTCGACTCCATCAGTAAGGAAAATAGGATTTTTAAACCGACCTCAAATCTTCTTATTTAACATAATCAACTTCCTCGCCAGCTCTGCAGCTTTATCTCAATATCTCCTGCTTTATATACAGAATAGAATCATCATCCTTGCCAGTTATGCTATTTTATCTTATCTTTCAGACTTTAGAGTAGCTTCATCATCTCAGCAAATCCCGACTGTTTTTTTTTTCAAGTGAACTTTTGACTCGATCTTGAAGAAATCTTGACTCAATTCAATCGAGAAAAGAATCTTCATAGTTAGTCTTGAACTTGACTTTTGTAGGGAATGAAGAGCGATGGTTCTTGTGATAACTTGAGTAACCATTATTATTACCATACCTTTTATTATACGAATACTATTTATGACGATGATGATATTTAAGTTATAAGAATTAGTATCAAGGATGTATAATAGTTGTGGTCGATTTCTTCCCTATGCAAAGACTGACTTTTGTGGTTTTGACTTGGCACAGTTCTCATCATCACAATGGGATTTGGGATGAATGAATGAATAATGCATACTTAAGTAACTATTTTATTAGATTTGGATGCTATCTTCTGTTTAAGGAAAACCCTACGTCCCCTATCTACGAAGCTTGAAATACGATTTATGTTTGAATATTTATCATCCGAATCCGTAAAAGAATACCTCAATCGAATCTAAGACTACATCTTCGTACTCGTTAGTTAGTCCTATGGTCATTTTTATGTTGGATTTACGTCAGAAAGAAACCACAGCGTTCCCAAAATATTATTTATGTAGATTCTGCTACTCAGTGGGGATGCGAGAAAGATAAACATAATATAACATCGCCGGTTTTCTAATAGCTTTAGAAGTTATTTGATGGCAGAAAGGATGACAGAGAAAGATAGTCAGAGACTGTTTCTACTTTTTAATGTGGTAATAAGATTCATTATTTTAGAAATGGGGTTTTATTCTTTCTCATTATGCGAGGACTAAAAAACGAATGCAACATTGTAGCACGTCCTGTTTGTTTGTACAGTAGTACTTGTAAGTAACTGGACTCTGATTTGATTTTTTTGCATAATTCTATTTCATTTCTTTTTTGACCGCAGGAGTAACATTTACAAACCTCATTGACAAACAACCGACCGAAACCGTATCGTTACAGTTGGTCTTACAAGTTGTACTTGTAGTACTAAATATTTGTTGCAAAAATCGTTGAAGTGTAAGCTTTTCCTTCATTCAACTGACATTTAATGAAAGTACAAATCCCTAAGCACTCAGCACTAAAACATTTCCATCTACTCAAAAGTTTTTTCGGTGTTTGGAATTGCAAAATTAACAGTTTATCTAAAAGAGGATTGATTTAATTAAAGTTACGCGTATTATAAGTAAGTTTAAGCCAGGCAGATTAAAATAAGTAAAATGCTTAAACCTAATATGGTTAACTAGGCATGAAAAATCCATAGCGGTTTGTTCTTTGCTGATACTAATTTAAATCGACATTTCCATAGACATTACTCGCTTTACTAATACATACTGCTACTACTGGGACTTATGTCTGGGACTTAAATATCGTACTATTTATAAGTTACCTAGTTCACTTCACGCCTTGGGGCAGCTAATCGCTTTTTCTCATACTTAAAAGAAGTAATTACTTCTTTAATATTTAAATATTCAGTTTCAAAATTGTTTTTTATGATGAGTTGCCAATATGGAAGTTCAACTAGCCTTTTGTTTGTCTATAAAGTATTTATAAAAGGTGAAGTCGTGCTCTTGCGAACGTAACATTAAAAAAGAATCAAATCCGTTTGCCGTTTCTATGCTAGGCAAATGAAGCTTTAGTGATATTGTAGCTTGGATTCCAAAAAAGGTTTCAAGAAAGTCGGTGAAGAAAAACCATTGCAAAAACTACCCAACAACGTATGCAATACAATATGTATCATAAGCTTGCCAAGACCGTAAAATAAGTTTAAATTCCTACTACTACTCAAGTGTTTCATGTTTTCCTGTATAATTTCCAGCTACATTGAATCTACTGGGAATATGCCATATTTATCATTCACTCAAATGAACTTCAAGATAGTCAAGTACTCCAGTTTTGGTGAGAAAGGGTTCTCTACACTAATACTTTTACTCCAAGGTGTTAAATTTTATAATTTAAGATCCTCATGTTATTTTAGTTGTACAATTTTAATCAAAGATTTTAAAGAAAATCATTAAAGCTGTTTGCCTAGATTTACAGCTTCATTTTTGATGAAAGTCATATAGCATTTAAAAATTAAAAATCCTAAACATTATGCAAATCCCTGCTCACCCATCTCTTTCTCACGATATCATTTCATGCAAAAATAAAACAATTTTTAACTCCGAGTAAAGTCCACATCCTCCCACTAATGTCACCCTGTCTAGCAGTAAAATCCTATTTTCCGCAACGCACCTTAACCAACCAACCAAGCCTTAATCGTGTTTCTCAGCTAAAATTTTACTAAAAGGAAGTTACTCCTCGTCATCGGTAGTAGTGTGGCTCAACTGAGGTGTAATTTACATTATGCGGTTGAAATGACTTATTTAATTCATCTGTCAAGCAAATTGGCTAGGAACGGTAGACCTTCATTATTTATCCACATCCCTGACTAAACCTCTGTGATTTTTAGCATCTTCTTACTCATTTTTAAAAATTTTACTCTAGCTCTGGTATGCAAAAACTTAGAAATAAGCATCCTTCATCCTATACATCTCTTTGCGTCAGCTTCTATCTCACACGCAGAGAAATGCATGTATTTTAAATTCTAACTATACGCAATGTAATAAATAAAACAGGCATAGGCAGAGGTGAGCAGGCATAGGTGTACATACATAGTACAAGTAGCATTTCAGCATGTTTCAAGTGCCTCCCAGAAGATTGTCACGGACTGGGAGAGTTCTTCCACGACCATAATTCCTACAGGTAAATAAGCATATCTTGTCCGATTCAAAACCATGACCAACTCAGCTCTCATCCTCATCTCATAAAATTCAAGGGATGTCAAAATAATATCTAACGACATAGGCAGTTGCTGCAATCGTAACGCAAAGGAAGAAATTATAATTATATTAAGTGAAGCAAATAAAAAATCCTATAAAGTCCAACCTTCATTTACTTCTCTGACAATAGAATATAGAATCCTTGCTAGCAAAAACTCTTCTGCTTCGCACTTGAACTCAACTTGACAAACGGAAATAATGAAGACGAGTGAAGCAATTTAAAAAGTAGGGAAAAAACATCAAAACCTAACCCACCGACCGACCAACACTCTCTCAAGTAGAAGCTGCTAAGCAAAAGCTTGTTCCTTGGCTTTAACCAGGTTGCAAAAAAAGCCGATTGAAACAAAACAGAAAATGATTGTGAAAAAGTCACCAGAACAATGCACAATTCTAGCCAGGAAGATGAGCCTACTCATACTAATGCTTTCAACGAGTTGTTGTTTAATAAAAAAAAATCAAGCTGCATATTCCAACACGAATAAAAATGAACTACAGTAAGGGTTCTTGTTACATAACAAGTTGAACTTCAACTGCTGCAAAATTAGACGCAATGAAAAAATATAAGTCAAAGTCAATGCAGCATCGTTAGCCTTAAGGTATCCTTAAAGTAAAGTTTACTAGGAGAGAGACCGACCGACCCTACCTAACTACCTGTCGTTCTGTCCTTCCTCCAAACGATTCGATTGTTATTTCATTGTTTGAAAAAGTCCTTCTGGCAATAATTATTATTAACGGCTTCTTCTTGCTTTGCAAGTTGTAGTAATATTGAGACAAGTTAGTTAACAAATGTAATGTACTGTATTAAAGTAGAAAGCAGAGCGTTGTTGGGGTTCTTTCCCGATCCTTGTTAAACTATGATAAGATGCGGACTTGTCTTTCCTCCCCCTATTTTGTAACGTTTCTTATTATTATTATTTAATAAGTCGTCAAGTAAGGATACATTATTGAGAAGAGCTGTTCTTGTACTGGGACATGGCTTGGCTGCAGTTTATTTGGTAATGCTCTGTATAAAATGTAAGAGTTAGTAGATAGAAGTACTCTAATGGGCATGGGACTCGTTGGTAATAGTTAATAGGTAAAAGGTAATAATATGGGTGACGAGAAGTCGTGCAAACTTTTTATACAAGAGTTACTGTAACAAGCAAGTTCAAGTTCACATTGAATATATTAACTTTTACGGAAGATACAGACAAGAAGATATAATCTGCTTTGGTCTCCTACCTAATGTCTTAACGTACTGACTTTTAACGACAGTTGACTTCGCCTTGTTTCTTACATTTTTCTGAGGGTTAAATTTGAACTGTGACTTATCTTACAAAGGATAAGGAGCTTTTTCATTGCAACACAAAGTTTTTCATATGCATAATGGGTACTTAGGATAGGGATGCTTTGGATAAAATTTTAGGGTATGACTCAACTGCAGTGCTTTATCTAGGTACTCTTATTTCTATGAGATTGATTTCCATTAAACTTAATAACTGTATACTTGTTTTTTAATTAAACTGTACCACATTGGATGGAGTAAAGTTGCCCGTTGCCCGTGGCATGGAATTTATAATTAGATTATGCACATCCTGGTTAGGTCAGAAAAAGGTTTCAAATTCTTTGCTGATATATTTATGCGTTCGCTAACAAAAGCAACCAATACACCGCATACGTTAGGCTCAGCTAGCCTTAAAGTTTACATTTTTTTTACATTACTTATCTCGCTTAATCTTATTGCTCTTCGAGTCCTTATCGGGTTTCGTGTAATAAATTATGGATTTATTTTCAACCCATTTCTGAAATCCATGTAAATATTTGTTATCCTATTTAAAAATATAAGATTTTTGAATATCCATGTGAAGCATAGATCAATCTGCCGTCCTGGACAATATTGTATCAAAATTACGCGAGAATGGGAAAATGTAGTAAATCTTTATGAAAATGACATAATTCATACACTTTATGAGCCCAAGATTAAAAGAATTATTTGTTCCTTCGGTCTAAAATACGCATACAGGAAATACAAATTGAGGATGGTGCTATTTTGCTTTGTCGTGCCTTTAATCCCGATCAATTCCCCTCAAAAATTACGTTTTTAATCTTGTTATCTACTTTATTACAGATCATTTTTACAACAGTATCTCTTGCAGATTTCAAAGAACGCTTCAACGGGATGTATTTCTCACACACTACATTCTAGCGGTATTCTTCACTTCTGAAGTAGCATTATTTTGCTTTATACTATAACTGAAACTCCTTCTTCATTACGATCCTCTTCATTGAGCTCATTATAAATGGCGTTCTTAGTTTGAAATAATGTTATGTTATTAACATCTCTAGACATTTCTACAGTCATTCCTTCATCCATGCTTATACTTAGGTTACGCTTTTGATATCTTATTGTAGTCTAGTCTGACATAATCAAAGGGAATACCTGTTTTCCGCTTGATTAGCCCTTTTCTGTGTAAACTACGGAAGAGATTTCAAGGAATTTGAGAGAATTACAAACGAAATGAACTGTACAGTAAAACAACATCTTGAGATTAATTTCAGAGACAAACTGGTCAAATAAATGAGGTCCATCATCAGCTAATTCGTAACTGTTTTGGTGTGTAGTTATTAATTCCATACTACTTTGTACTGTAAGGTACGATGGTAAAAGTAAACTGCAGTTGTATATGATAGTAGTAGGAAGGAGGGACGCTAGGCCAGTCTGTTGAATTACCACTTGGATACGGCTAGTTCATCATAATGAGATTCTCAAATGTTGAACTCACTCACGGATTTGATAGTTGAATGAAAAAAACGAGACAAATACTACCAATTTATTTATCGAGTTAAAAAAGAAGTGAATCGGGTGCAGCCAGCCAACCGGAGCCGGTGCCAAGTTCAGGTCCCATCTACCAAAAACATGACAAGTTCTTTCGACTCATTTCACCGTACAAATGTGTGATAAAACAGAGTTTGAAACTTTTACAGCAATCAATCTCTGATTCTATGAAGCTTTATTGAATGGAAACGAAGATTAGTCTCTTTTCTATTATTCGGTCCAAATACTTTTCCTCGGCTTTATACTAATTTAATCAGTAAAAAAATTCAATTGGGTGGAGCCGTCTATCCCTTTAAAATGCCGGCTGCTTATCAACCGAGTTTCGAAACTTGTTATCAAACATTCTCTTCATATTTTTTGAAAAGTAGATTAGTCCGTTTAAGCTTTAACCATTATTCGGTCCAACTGTGCCTTCTCTTCGGTTTGTGTCTTGAATTCTCGTTTCGGTCATAGTTAAGTCATAATATGTATGCATAGCTTAGTAATTTTTATTCGATGATGCAGATAATGTGGTTTACCGGTTGAAAGCTTTCCGACAGCTTTTGGTCCCATTCAGCTTAACAACACATCTTTAAATCCTAACTCTTCTTGAGAATCATAATCCTCTTCTCCCATCCATCCATTAATTCAGCAAAAGAATTAGAAAAAATACAATGGAGAAACATGAAATGTAACACGGCCCAACAACAATAACAACAAAATATGCGGTGCTATGTATTCTTATCTTGTAAAGTTATGTAAGGCACACAACGGGTTGGGTTTGGTTGCCTGCGTAAATTGTAATGGTAAGTTGTACGGGTGCGAAATGGGTTTATAAGTTACAAGTTCATCTAACAGTCAGAGTTAGGCAAATCAAATTGCATTCCATTTTTTCCTATCATTAAATACAAAACCTACCTTGAATACCTACGGAGATTCAGCAGTCAGTAATTCCAATAAAAAAGTTTGGAGTTCTAGTTCTAGTAGTAGTTTAGTTTAGAGAGTCTCATTAAATTGGAATAGTTTCTTTTCAACAATGGTTGCAGTTCATCTGTCATATTTTAAAATTAATTTTGAAGCTTCAGCATAGTAAACCACAAAAGTGACGTTGTATGAGTTACTCTTGGATGTCTGTCTCTAAAAGCTTGTTAAACCCTTTTGTATTTGTAAAACTGGCTTAATGACGGTGATTTGCTTTTGTTGCTTTGCAAAAAGGATTTAAATTGGATCCGAATTTGTTGTTAATGTACTGCCTTGTTGTTATTGTTGTAGGGAATGCAATCTTAGTGGAGTAAAGTAAAATGGACATAGTTTATTTTTATTTTAGATTTGCAGAAGCTCGAATAAGACACGCTCAGGCTTAGAGCTTTTTTGCATAGGAGACTTCTTCCGTTTCAGTAGTTTACAGTCTGAGAGGTTTGCTTGCATAAGTTTTCAAGTTGAAGTGCTCATTTAACCGAAAATAAATATTAAAACGGCTATTATTTATTTACAATGACGAGCAGAGGATAAAGTAAGTCTGTAACCCGGTTCTATGCATCACCCTCAACGATGTATGTGGTTTGGGCTTCACATTTGACAGACAGTTATGTCTTTTAAAAAATGAGTATGAACTTACGGCCACGAGATAGACAGGTAGTTTATTCATATCATAACATAACAATGGCTTTAACCTTAAGTACAGTGCTTGTGTTTGTGTGTTCTTTTTTTCCATTCAAACTTTTCAAGCCTGTGTAAATTTTGTAAAGATAAGTGGTCCATTTGCGGGTAATTTATAGGATTGTTGACTTTGTAGAGTGGATCTATTGGATAATCTGTTGATATTTGTGGTGGAAATGGTAAAAGTTAAGTAACGGGCAGTAATGTAACATACAAGGAAACGGGTAAAATATAAGCTTTGACAGATACGTTAGCAGAGTAAGTAGTGACATAATTCGCTCTCTATATAAGTGTCCGATTATTTTTTTAGAGATATTTTAGCAGTTGTAAATTTCAGGTTTTGGAAACATGAATTTTTTAAATGTTCAAACAAATTTACCAATGAGTTTTTCTCCTTGGAATTAAAATACTAAAGTACAGGTGTAAAAAGCTAGACAAGATAAAGCTAAAGCTTATCATCACTTAAGCATACATACGCACAGACAGTTATAATACAGAAGACAATACGAATAACAAGCACGCGTGAAAAATGTTTAACATTCATAGTTCACTTCCTGAGAAATAGTAATACCCATTTAAATCCAAATGCAGTACATAGTTGGCAAGTTGGCACTGACGGTGGTTGATGGGTTTGGTTTGTTAACCTACTCAAGCAAGTCTTCAAATCCTGTGAAAAAAAGTGGATTCTCTCAAGATAAATGGTAATGGTGATAAAACGGTTTATTATGGGTGAAGGTAACAGAGCCAAAACCAGTATGGACGGAATATTTTCTTCGGACTTGAACAAATTGAAGGCATTACTCATTTCCGACTTTGTACATTTGTAAAAATCTTTATGCATTACATCGTAAACTATGCAATACAACTTTTATCTCTAGTACTAAAACATACTGCAAAGTTTCTCCAAATGAACGTGTATGGGTTTCTTGAACGGATAAATGTATTATAATTATGCAACCCGGTTCTACCACTACTGCTATTTCACACCAGTTTCTAAATCAATATCAATCATCAATAATTACTTGCACAGTTTACAGTTCTTTAGTGAATAGATGCGAAATTTAAGTCGTAGATATATTTTTATATTATACAGTTTTAATATGTTCTACCTTAAAATCCAATAATTGGATTAGGATGAGATGTGCAGTTTAAATAGGTATAAGTAGTGGAGGTCCTTCTGGTTTAAGAAATTAAACGCTTCTTAATGAAAAAGTCCCGTAACCTTTTGTTTGCTTTGGCCACACTATTTTTTTTTATTCCTTGAATTTTTTCATGCCCAAGTCATGCTCAAGCTCTAAGGTTAAGCCTAGTTTACATCTCGGAGCAAAGTTTGGCTGAAACGGGTTAGTTTTTTAACCTTAGCTTTGGCTTTAGCGTGACATGTCGTTTTGCATACTGCTACTGCAATTACTGCTGATTTACTACCTATCTACCAAATGAGCGAATTACACTGAACAACAAGCTTTTAGCTGATAAAACGTTTAAGCTTGTATTTTAATGTTTTAAATAAAACAAGACCAAAAAGCTTTATGCTTGTTTTGTAAAATCTGAGAAGAGTTTCTTAAGTAGAATCTCTAAAGAATCTGGCTGACGGTAGACTACTAAAGGATGTGCACTTCAACTTGCATTTTTTCCCTTAATTCTCAACCCTTTTTGTGTAACCATCCATTGTTGACATAAAACGAGGAAATCGTAGTCTTAAGCTTTTTTGCAATGAACACAACACGGACTCATGTACTGTCTGAGTGAATTGTTGAAGTAGGGGTTTTAATTGCTAGGTGTTTGCCCTTTTGAGGAAGTTGTGGAATTAAAAGAAGGGGTTTTGACATCTTTTTTCACCTTACACAGATAGCACTCTTTGTACTACTTGAAAGTGGATGGATGGTATTTTGTAAAAATTTCCATACACTCAAATTGCATTAATAAAAGACACATCGTACATAAAGCACGAAATATTGACCGTTGTGGATGAACGCCTATTTTTAGTATAAGTCTAATTTGAGCTTGCATGTTCAATTTCTAGAGTTAGAACATCTGCATAACTTATAATTGACTTAGCTATCTGTTTATCAAATAATTTGTCGTTAGTAATTTTTGCAGCATTGGACTAGAAAGGTTTAAACCTGAAATCAGTTGTATCTTTGTTTTATCAACTGAAGCCTCATGAAAAGTTAAAAATTGCAGGCATAATTTGAATACGACATTACAAACGCTCCAGAAAACATCTTGAGTCATGAACCTAAAGAATATTACCTTCACCCAAAACTCACTTTTTTATTTCTTTACAGTTATGCTGTGCAGTAGCATCAATCAAGATCAGAAGAAAGGACCCACTAAAAGTCACCCTTTCCATGCTCATTCATTTCTATTATATGGGGAAAATGGCTGTTGTAAGCTAAATACCAAAAAACTCCATTTCAATCCATGCAAAGGACAAAAAATGCTTGAGATGCTATGCAAGCCGCTGGGAAATACTGAGAATTGAACTAACTGGTGACTTGCAAACTGAATTAATTTTTTACTTATTTTAATTTACCAAAGCAAACAGAACTTTTTTCCTCGAAATAGATCAAACAGGTGAAACATTCTAACGGGTTTGCCCGTTTGATTGCTCTTTTTGCAGATTACTTCAGGTGTAAGAGGATTGCATGCAAAAATAATCAGCTTACACACAACAACCTTTACCATTTATAATTCATTGAACCTTCGCAAATACAGTCGTTATTCCGATTGTTTTACATTTCACTCAGAATCAAAACCCATCCGGGGAAGGAAATCTTTAGAATCAACCTTCAAGGATAACAATTCATCCTTTCTTTAAAGGAACTAAGTAGAAAAGTTGGTAGCTTGTTCTACGAAGTTTACTGAAGCTTTAATACTGCTACACTTCAGCTACGAGGGACTATGACTTTTATTCTCGCAACTGCTGTAGATGACTCAACGCTGGGATTAATTAATTAAAATTAAATTCCCTTAAAAAAGGAAGCTTTTTAAGAAGCTCATAAAAGAAGAGCTTCTACAGAAAGTACTTGCAGACAGCAGTAGTACACCATCAAATACAAGGAACCGTTTGGCTTTTTGTGCGTAAGGAAGGATTCAGTAAAGATTGAGCAATGATTTAAAATTATATGAAAGGATTTAGTAGGGATTAAATAATGACTTTGATTATGTTTTAGAATTTGAAGAAACGTATGACCATCTGGATCAGTAAGAAGAAGGAACCAGCATGAAGAAATGTAACAATAAAGTTTCCATTCTCAAAATCAACCTCCTCCTTAGGGTAAGCGCATATTTGATAATTTGGTGGACGATAGTCCAAATATAAGGACGCTATGAAATTGTTGGGTACTTAAATAATTCATAATAATGTGATAGATTATGTAGCATCGATCGTCACAATTGACTACGAAGTTGTTTCTACTTATTGATGTAAAACTAGTTAAAATAGAATCTAGTTCGTTGAAGAATATAATCCCGAGAAACGATGGTTAAAATTAATGGTGAAACTGAACCTTTTCTAACTTGAAATGAGTGAATTGAATACTTTAAGCTCATAAATAGAAGGAAATCGCGAGTATTTCCTTTTCAGCTTTTGTTTCTTCATGCGGCTCATTAGCAAAATTAGAGTTCTTTCGTGTTAAAGATTTCTCAGAATCCTTGGGGAACCAGCGTATACTTTTGGAAGATAGAATTTTGTGTAGGAAGGATAGTTCAGAGACGTTAGCTACTGTTTCTTTAGACAAACACGTATTTTTCTATGCAAAATATAATCGCATTCTTGCCAATGACCTTTGATAAGACCAAAGGACCAAAGTGTTTAAAGGCATTGCAGAAAGTACATCAATATGTATTCCCAATTAGCAATAGCATAGCCTAGAAATTAAATTAATTTAATGTATGTTAAAATGTACTCTCAAAAGACTTAGAACTAAAAAGTAGACCGGGATTTATTTCGTGAATATATGGTGTTTTAATTGTATGTTTCAAGTAAAATGTTGCATAAGACTATGTTGATTAGTAAGAAATGAGACAGATATGGAGATCGTTACTGAACTGGTGACTTTTGGGATTTTCGTTAAACAATTAATACTTCTCTATCTTGAAATTCAAATCTAAAACAATTTAAATTCAGATAAATAGTCCAGCAAATGCCAAATGCCGGTGGAAGTTGTGTATGCAAACGGCTGCAGAAAGCTTAAACTTATTTCCATGAAATTGTAAACTATCGTATTTCTGGTTTTAATTACTACTAAACTAACACTCTCTAATGATAGATAACTAGCCATAAATTTACATGCTAAAATTAAAGGTTGTCCTATCTTACTGATCCAATAAAAAATGGTGGTTTGAAACTATAAGTCCCCAGGGATGTTAAATCCAGATATACATGACGGAACAAACATCTTCGATCAAGAGTCTTTTAAACGTATTCCCTTGAATATTTCTAGGCCTCCCTTTGGATAGTAATTTTGCCCTCCCTCCTCACAACCTCAGAAGGATCTCACTTACCTCGAAGATACTTGCGAAGTCCCCAGTCAACAGATCCACCTTCGGAAACCCTACCTCCGGAAGAAGCTCCGACTCCAGATTCATGGACCGTCTTATCCACCGAGGACGAGACGGATAGTCCTACCTCTGCTTCAACAGTTTCCAGCCAAATCTCAAGCAGCAGTACAACGCTCCAATACAAATTGGTCCAACAAGATGACCAAGTTACGGATAAGACTTCAGCATCGGATAACATTTCTGCAGCAGATAAGACGACTAATTTAGCAGAGAAGTTTGTAATGACCGTAGAAGGGGAGAAGTATAAATGTAAGAGGAAATTTTGTCACACCTATGTCGGTTTAAAATATGATCTTTTATACACTTGATAAGCGTAAAGGAACTGTGTATTATTTTTTACAGCAATCGAAGCCCTTTGCGATGACAAGCAGATGACGATCATGGGCCACTTTCTGTTCCCCTTTAAAGGTCGCATGTACGCTTATGGCTATTCAGATGAGACAGAGTGTGGAATAACTGCTGCAAATGATCCGCAAGAAAACATAACATTTATTTTACCCCTGGGACAATGTGGAGTTCAGATGATGACCGTTGATAATGTTAGAAATATATTTACGTTATATGAGCAAATAAATAAATGGTGTAATGGGTAGCAATAATAAACTAAATGACGACTGGAATATGTTTAGGAACTGGACAACGATAGAAGACATGAAGTAACCCTCTACATTCAGTACTCTTCCTTTCTACAGCAAATTGTCGATGAGAAGATTGCCGTTAGTTGTGTGGAGATTGAGAGAAATCCTATGGATGATATGCTACAATCGTAAGTTAACATTGTTTGGGTAATTTATTTTAATTATTGAGTACTTGACATGACAAATGAAATATAAATATTGGATAAGTATTAAATGCAGAAAGGTTTACAGAAAGAAGAAAAATGTGAAAGCTTGCAATTTAAAACTTATGTTTGAAAGTCTGAACTCTGAACCGATTAGGTTATTTAAAAATTAAGTGGCATGTTAGGCAAAATACTCGACATTTTTATGTAAAGTTATGCCTTTAATTGTTGTAATTTAGTCCATGTTACGTAAAATTGCTGAAGTAAATTCTTCACAGCCTACCTCATAATAGAAAAGTACGCTAGAAATATGCAATTTTAGAACAATTGCACTGCTAAATAAACAATTATGGGATTCTAAAATATTTGTTAGGCATAATAGATAAATTAAAAAAGCAGATATCGGAATAACGCGTGCATGTAAATGATAGCATTAATTTGTAATCTTGCATGTTCATGCATTAACCTACATTTCTATTACAATCATTATAACAAATGGTCTCAATGTATGATGTCCATCTTGTCCAGATAAAATATTTAAATTTTAAAATATATAGCCTGGATTTTGTTGAACCACCGTCCACTCGTCAAGGACGCCGTATGGGAGTTACAAAAGATCCACCAACAACGAAAGCAGTAGGCCAAACAAAGATCTCATCTAAAATTGGTGAATCCTGGATGGAGATTCTGGCTGGAAAAGACCCATCTCCAAAGTCTAGGAAAATGCTACCAGTAGCTGTAGGAGAAGATGTTACCGTTGTCATTTCAACCAAAGTCATGAGTAATTCCAAACCTTTGACCACTGAACTCGTAAAAATGCTTCTTTCGAGTATGCTTTCTCTTTTGATTAAATATAACTATCCCAAACTTATCATTTTCAGGGGGTTATGATGCAAGAATAGTAAATTGCTCTGCCAACGACGGATCAAAAATAGGTCCCTTGGATGGTTACAGATCCCAACAAATCCTAGACTCTGCCGGATGTTCAGTAGATACAGCCTTAGTACCAAACTTCAGGAGGAGAAGGCTTCCCATCGAATCTAGAAATCGGATGATAACCCTCCATTTCGCTACATTCCCAGCATTCAAATTTCCAGAAAGGGATCACCTTCATATACGCTGCAGCGTTGCTTACTGCCAAGGACCTTGTCCGCAAGAACCTTGTGACAGTGGGATGAATCATTTTGGGACTTGGAGGGATAAATATGGAAGGATTGCAGAGGCTTTGATTGATACTGCGGAAATTGTTAACTCGGTCGAAGTAATTGCACCTGAGTTGGATGATACGGGAGGTAATTACATTTTGGCCAAAGCGTTTTATTTTAAAGGGAGACATTTTCAAAGTAAATATTGCTTGAGTTTATGATAAAAAAAATTCTGCATAGTACATTTATATTTTGAGTATAAGCTTATTTGAACTTCAGTGAAAAAGTATTGTCAGTGCGGAGATGTTATATTACCATTGCAGCGATTATGTAGGAGGATAGGCTTACTAAAATTATAAGTACAGGTACAGGCTCACCCTCCTAGCAGTCCCTAATTGGCAGTTATTCCCAATTAGAATAATATCTGTATTTTCAATTTCATTTTAAGTTAATCCTGGAAACCCCCAGCATTGAATAGTCGCCCGGGTTGCATATCGGGGATGTAAATTATTAAGCTAATATCTCAAGAGAAGTAAAGATATGATTGTAGAATGTTAACATTTGCATGGGCTTTATAACGCTGAGAGCTAAAAACGCTACTATTTTCTAACTGTCTATACAAAGAGATTAATTCATCATGTCTAGTTCAATTTAAATGTAACAAGAGAGTAATTCATCTTCGCTCTCGTATTAAACCGAATGCAGTATTATGTAGTAGTATGTTTACAACGCGACGGCATGTAATTTTTGTATTCCCAACAATTGAAAGCTATCGCTTAGTTCCTGACAGACCATACAGAAGAGTGTAGTACACAGACATCATGCATAACCCATTAAGGTACTATTTTCTTTTCCCAAGTTCAGCTCATCTCCTTGTTCTCTCTCGCATTACGGGAGCCGATTCATCTTGCAAATGTCAAACGACTTGACCCCATGCTGAGTGTACGATGATAAAGATATGTAAATGAGCCTTTAACACGCAACTTTTAGCACATCACTTTACTTCCGTTCGCTCCATGAAAGCACTTAACTAAGATTAGATAACGGGATAGAAGGTTTTTCCTTTGGGAATACAGTAGTAGTGCTTATTTGAACCCTATTTTTGTGATATATGAACTGTAATATGAGTATTTCTCACTAACCGAAACCGAATGTACTAAGCTGTTCCACAGACTTACAAAATTATACGCCGTGCATTGTCAGGTCAATATTTTAAAAAGTATGGTATTTATCAAATACCACTACTCACATAACGTAACTTGAGGTTATCTCCTAACTTAAGAACTTCGTAACTTTAACATACAAAAAGAAAGCTTATTCACTCCCAACCGTATCATCTTCAATGCTTAGTTAGAATTAGAAGCGCATATTCTAATTCTAGCCAAACTACAACCACTTTATTTCTTAAGACAGAGCTAAATAAATCTCTAAACCTGAGACTGCACAGCATTTAATTCATTTCCCGAAATAACAGTAACCAATTGTCTCATTCATGCAAAGACCCCAACAGAAGAAAGCTTTATCTCTATTCTGTTAAACAGCTATATTCATACAAACATTCCTTCACACACTCACAATATAGGCTACTCAATCTTATTCAATCGTCAAGAAATCGGTTATTTTTATTGAGCTACGCTAAACCTAAACTACATCTTCAATGACACGTTGACTCTCTCACAACTACCCCTTCTACTACACTATTGCCAGTAGTAGTTGTTGTAATCGGACTAAATAATTGTATCTTTTGTTAAATGTTTTGCTTGCAGGGGGTCATTATTACGAGAGACATCAATCAACCGCCCCTGGGTCGTATTCCTCAGGAGGAGGCTCAGCCACAGACATTTCCAGCCGTCAGTTCAGTGACACTCATGGAAACAATGGGAATACTAATAATGCTGCTAATAATGGCCACTCAGCCCAAACCCAGACCTCTTCCCTTCTACCGGGCAACAATCAAGTTCCGCTTCTTCAGCCCAATTTCTCAAACAGTGGAAATGTCTGTGTCTCACCTGGTTCTGTTATCTTGGCCTTGGTCATCCTAGGAGTGGTTTTGGTCATCTCTGCCACGGCCACTTTGTGGTTTGCCCTTAAGAGATCCGAAGCCAAGAAATACAGACAAGCTGTTAAGCATACGCCCTTTCAACATGGACCTCAACCTTACTATAGGTTTTCTCATTGGTGATCTGATTGACTAGCTAGATCCAGCAGGGATTTTAGTAGAATTCATTTTACAGAAATTTTAGCATAAAAAAGCATCCAATTTAATATAAAAAATGTAAAAGCCCTCCGGTCTGGGTTTCCACGTTTTGATATTCCAAGCCAAAAGATATTATTAAAAGTTCTCAAGGAAAGATTTATACAGAAGAGGAAGATGAGATTATTAAAACTTGAGAGGTTGCTGGTTACTTTCTTCAGGTTAAAATATTACAAACTGCCATTGTAAACTCAGAGGTTTTTGGTGTTTGAAACATGTTATTGTTAATTTATTAGTTTTACATGATTTACCGTTAATTAATCTACTTTTGTACCTGTTGACAAATCCTACAACTTGTTATTCTTATTACTGTTACTCATGAGCAGTTTTTTTGTCCCTAAAGAAAGAAGCCTTGAACAAAATGACTGACTGACTGATATAAGTATTATAATTGTAGACGTTTTAAGCTAGAAGCAACAAGTACCTTTGGACTAATTTAAAGAAAGTAAAGCTTGATTTTTTCAAAAGATCTGGAAATGCTTTCTAGCTAATGCTAAAGCTAAAAGAACTGCATACTTATCTGTAGGATTGTTTATAAGCTTAGAATGTAAATCAAAGTGATCCTTCAGTTTTTGATGATTGCTTTTTTGCTGTAGATGAAGATGAAGAGTTTTATTTATTCAGAGTTGTTGAGTTAATTGCATTTATTTATGTTTAGTTTAGGATAGGAATAGCGGTAGTTCAGTGGAGGTTTGTGCGTTAATTTGTTACCTGGTTAGAAGGGTAGTTTGCTGTTATTTATTGTTGTAATTGTTACTATTTATTTGTTTAGTTGTTATAATGTAATGTAAGGTTACCTTTGTCTACTTCAGTTCCACAGAGCATCATTTTACTTAGAGGATAGAAGAAGTCGAATAAGAAGTACATTGTGTTATATTAATACCAAAAATACCAAGAAATTACTTTAGTTGTAGGCCTAGTGCTTACACTCGTATGAAGCTACGATTGTGATTTTGTGAAAATGTAGTGCTTTTGCTTGTACATTCAAATGCTTCGGTTATTATTTAAACTTTCCCAAGTGTCAAATAAACTTTAATTATACTCAAAAGGGTCTGGGTTGGAAATAAGGGAATAAGCTTTACTATATGTAGTTTAATAATTAGAATAAAATAGATAATTTGTAAATTGAGCGTCGCAGGGTAGATCTTGAGAATGACTTATGATATGTTATAAGAGAATAAAAGTAAGTTAAATGAATTCGAACAGGAAGAGCTTGTTGTTTATCCTTTGACCCTTATTTGCATATACTAATTGAAAAATATCAATACATGGAATTGTGGAGATTAATCTTAAAACATAAAACTTCTTGATGTCTAATTACTTTACATTTAATTTATCCCCATGATCGGAACTGAAAGGTGGTACCGACCGATGATCGGTAGCTGAGTTCGTTCTTTTAGAGAATACTATTTACAGAATAAGGAATCCCATGCAGGTCCACATCCACGACCACAGGTCATGAATAATCCTAATTTAGGATTTTTTCCAGTTACGAAACAGTAACGTACAAATTCCAAAATTAACTATCTACGAACCTCCCCCGTTAAAAACGGATTGAATTTTAAACCAAAAGAAATGAATGATAAAAACACTATCTGAGTGAAGCCACGATACGAGCATACACGTTATGCAGATTTCACCCAACACTACGAAAAATAAAGGCATAAGAAATTAATAAATTAGATTTGCATAAGCTTTAAGAAGTTTTAATAGCAAAAAATTATAACCCCGCAAGACATCCAGTTAGCTATTATATTGTACTCAAACTGAATGCAGTAATTAAATCGCACTCCCCTGCATAGTCACAAAGTAATCCCGTCTCCAATCCTATTTATAGGAGGGCGTATTGTAATGTCACTTCTCTTTACACTTCTACCGATGTTAATCTCCATGCTCTCATTTTGACACCTTATGCATCCTTCCCAATTATTTAACGACCGATTTACTAGGATAGAAATACTGTAGCTGAAACGCTGAAACTGATACTGCATTATCCTTCCAGAAATCATAAACTTGTTCAGAGCAGCTTAAGTTGCTTCAGCCAAGAGAATTCAAATTATAATTGACCATTTTTTGCATCCATTTCAATTACATTAGAAGAACTTCTGCCTCCTAAGTGATTTGTTACGATACGACCTGCCATAGTACGAGAAAGGAAGAGTGATCTTGTCAGCAGAATAGAAGTGAGCTGCAAAAATGCTAGGATGATTTAACAGAAAACCCGAAGAATTCGTGCAGTTCTCACGTTTAATGTTAGCCAAGGAATAGCCAAGGAGTTTTTTAACCCCCAGTCTGTCATCTCAATTTCAATTCACATCTTCTTCAACCATCCAACCATTTATTTCTCTGGGATGGACTTTACTGGAAAATAGCTTTTAGATAATAAAAAATAATAATGCGTCAAGTTAATGCTGGATTCTGGTTAAAGATGACTTCATTTGGAGGGTGAAAAATCTGCTGAGGTGAAATCCAGTTTTACATGCATACAATCCGCAACGTTTCTTTTCAGAGATTGTTCGTTCCAAAATACAGGTTATTTACTTATCAGGTCAACTCATAATACTAAGTTTATCTGCATGTTAAGAAAGTAAAATTCCCATGCTAATCAAACAATGAGTAAAAATGTACGCGTGAATTTTGTAAGTTAAAGCTTCAAAAAACTGCAGCACAATGAAAGTTGAGGCACGATCTGTGTGATAATTTATATTTACTTTGAGCAAGAGCTCACTTTTTACACCGTATTGTACGTATTATATTTGAACCATTAACCATAATGATTATAAGTGAAATGCTGCAATTTGCAATATAATTTTTTACACATTCACCCATGTCATGTCATGTCAAAGCTTGGAAAAAAGAAAGGAGGAGGAGGCTTGATGTAATGGATATTTTATCCGTATATTTTTTTATGTGATTTTTTTTTATAACTCTGAGTAATTTTTACTACTACTCTCGCTTAATCTTTTTATCGCAATTCTGTTGAAAAATTCCATTCCGCAGTTCTTGCCCGTTCTGATTCCTCCATCATTTCCCATTTTCCCTTACTAATAGAACCCTCTCAACATTAAACTGATAAAGGTCTTCGGCATCTTTATACCGAAGATAACTGTACTTTTTCGATTTAAAAGTTCTTTGATGCCGTTGCTTGCATTGAACTGTCAACACTATCGAAAGCAAATCACATACATTACGCGCTAGATGTATGTTTATAGTCGCTCCGGAATTCGCAATCTAAAAAGTAAAAGGTTTTAAACTTGATATACCTTTCACCTTTTAAAATTACAAATTATCCTCCAATAAATAGCATATTTGCAAACACTCAACGAATGTTGCACACGGTCAAATTGTGTTTCTGACCTTTGCTTGAAGCATATCCTTACAACTGTGCAAAAAATACGTTAAATTTCTTCAGATTCCAAACGTTACATTCCATTCTCATAATTTCGTGAGTTGGGAGTGCGAGTGCCTTAACCTTTTCATTCCTTATAATGCTATAATGATTGCTATTATTATTGTTATTTGCTTATTGCCAGTGATGGGATTTAGTACCAGAGAAGGACAAATAGGGATGTAATTTCATTAACTTCCTCACTGATCATTAAACCTTTACTCCACGCTCTGCCTTGAGCTCCCAATTACCTGTAAGTCGGGTCATTTGCTCCTAGTGTGAACTTCCATGAGGATGAATTCAATTCAGCCCTTTACACTTTCGCTTGCTTGTGCCTCTGCTTTTTTAATCGTACTATTTGAATGTTAACTTCTACTACTGCAGAAAGCCTCTAATTACTAAGTACAGGTGAACATAACCAATAAAATGTGTTTTGCTTGCTCCTTGATTGAAGATTGATGGGTTTGACGGTATTAAAAATGAGGAACGCAATTTCAACTCCGAGCTGCAGTGCTTACTTTAATCTTATTTGCAATCTTTTTACAGCTAAAATAAGTGAAAAATATAACTACTGCTTGTTGAGCAAGAAGCTTGCTAAATTGATATTTGATAGTAAAATTAAAGTGATGCTTAGGCTACTGATCACACTCACAGTTTGAGCTTTAAAAGCACATCTTTACAGAAACAAATAAATAACATCAACTTGTTTGTGGGTTTTGTAGAATAAGGAAAGGGATAGAGAGGCATAGGATATTTCTTCTAATAAAAACGGAACTCGTGTCTCGTGTCGTGTGTGCAAGAAAAGTTATAACAGCCAATTTTGGCATGGATCTTCAACACTTCTGAGTTAGATAGGAAATTATTTCAACAAATTACGGAAATGGTCAATCAGCCACAGCAATGAGCGATAATCCTCTTGGTCCGTTTCCTATACGGTATTCCTTATATTCTTTTTCCGCATACAGATTGACGCAATCCGCCCGCAACGAGGGATGTACGTATAAACTTGTACGGAGTTTGGGGTGGTTGTTTTTATCATCCTGCAGAGATTTCATTATTTTAAGAAAAATGCTGATAATAAACAAAACTATACACAATTAAGATATGATTAGCTTTGCCTTTCTTCCTGAAGTAAGTTGGGCAGGTAAGTGGCGTTAGTGAGTTTAGTTCTTATGCAAAGGAAAGGATCATAATCATAATCAGAAAGTTTTGAAAGTCATGTGTAGCAGAGGACTTTTTTATGGAAAGTGGCAACGAAACGGGATGGATAATCATGATTTTGGCATATGGACTGTTCTGTTAGTACAGTAAAGTAATTCACGAATGTATTCATGGTCACTTTCAATTTTGCTCTGGTATTTAGAGCCTTCATCTTACGGTAAATATACCTGCTACGACGGTTAACTATTAAGGCTCCGCTGGAATTGGGTTGGGATATGAAGAGACAGTACTTTGTTACCAAAGGCTTATGCATTGTTTACTTAAGTTTAGTGGAATTTATTAGAGATCTTATCAGAGGGCTATTTTTCAAAAGTGGCCCAGGTGTAATTTCTGAGGCAGAATTTTAAGGATAGTAATAAATTGATAAGTAAAATAGATGAGAGAAAAGCGTAACCAGATGAAAATGTTTCGAAATTCTTAAACCACATACGTTGTAAAACGAATGTAATTAGAACTTCGCGTATTTAAAAAAAATTTGATATTTAGTTCAAAATAAAAACACGAATCAAAGCCCCTAGCCTGGTCTTTTTCCTTAGAAGTGTAATTTAGTTGACTCTGACTTAGGAAACAATTCTTATTTTAACGTAAAATAAGAAAATGAGTTGCGAAATAAAATAATTAATAATATTACAAGCTAATAGTACAGAATGAGTAGGGCAAGCTAGCTGTTTTAATTACAGCAACAAAAAACACTGATTTGATGCGTTAATTTGGCATGCAAATAATCAGCAAACAGTTAAAACTTAGTCCATCTAGCCTTCCCTCTGTTAATTTGTTTTTTAGATTTTGGGTATTCGTCAAACTCCAAACTTTTTGGTACGATTTACTCAATTAAAACCTCGTTCCAGAACGATAACCTTCAGCCAGGAATGAATAGCCAAGCTTTCCCCAAGCCCAAGTGTATTTTAAGCTGTTGATAGATCTGCAAAAAGTATATCATTTTAGACAATGGATTCTTAAAAAGTCCATGCAAGGTCAGATCCTGTTTATTCAAAGGATCCTTGAGTCGTCTGCCTAGTAAATTGGTCTATAAAATCCGAAGATCCGCTGCAGAGTGAAGTGATTCCCCAGCGGCAGAAGAATCAACAGATTACTATAAACTAATGTAAAGCGAAGGGATGGACAGGAGACAGGATGATGAGTGGAGATGTTTCATTTATTAAATATTATTTCATCCGATAAATAAATTACTTTTACATCTGTCTGAAATTCGGAACGAATCCGATTTAATTTAATTAAAAGTGTTGACATTTCCCTTTAGATATGCATGTTTATTTTTTAGCAATAATTTGAAGGAAACGCTTGCAAATCCTCCAGCTTGTAAAAAGACTTACAAAAAGCTTGGAATTTTTAACGCCATGTACAATAAGATGACAAATGGTATATATTTTCATCTTCTATATGTGTTCAGATACTTTATGGAGTATTCTAGGTGTTTAATAAATTAATGACATAATCACCGGCAAAGGCCTTGACTACCTGCTATGGGATCACCGGAAGTTAGTTTTTGTTCTGCAGCCTCTAATACAAAATCCAATGCTAAACAGAAATAAAGTCAGTAGGGAAGGAAGATGATATTATTCGCATTTTTACAAATTACATTTGACAAATTCTCGGTTACCGTGATACCTGTTGTTGTGGATCTCGCAGCTCGCTAATAAATAAGTGGCACCGTCGGTAGACGCAAATCAACTCTAATACTTGTTCGATTTATTATTCGGAACAAAACCACACGCCATTTAATACATCTCCAAAAATACAAACTTCAAATTAATTATCTTTCTGAAAAAGTTACTTGAGAAATTACTGCTCTCAAAAACTAGAGTACAATATAGACCTTTTCTACAATTGCGTCTCTTGGTAGAGTTAATGCTTCTCTAACCTGTGAACCTACTCTGGATCCCGAGTCCGCTGTCCGATTCCCTTTTATATGCACGCTTAACAAAGGGAAGCGTCAGTCCTAAAATGCCTAAATTGTTCTAGAATACCAGTCATTATTTTTCTACATTAAAACATATACAAAAATCTGGTTCAAACTGGAAGAGCGATGTAAAAAGTTACTACTTTCTGAGGTCACCTTGCGTAGGACAAACAATAATGGCTAAAAAGGTCACCCTCAGCCACCTGCTCGACGCTTCATAACTTAGCTAACCAAAACTCTATCCTACAAAGTACATTTTTACAATCTTAACATACAAAACTAATGCCTGTCTCTGTTCCTTCGCGAACATCCTTCCCCCCAAATGACACGTCATTTCTATCTATCTATGCTACTAAATCTAGTACACATATCTTCGCCACTGGCCGCCTGTAGGTCCCCGTTTGGGTCTTGACATCCACGACGCGAATTTTCATATCCTTCCCCGGATATGTAGCCGTGATGACTCCCAAAGGCCAAGAATTGCGGGGAGCTTGATCATCTACGACCAGGACTACGTCTCCAGTTTTCACAGCGGGTGCTGCACCGTGCCACTTTGTCCTTCTCGTCAACGTAGGTAGGTACTCCTTCACCCATCTACTCCAGAAGTGGTCAGCTAGCCGCTGGGCAACTCTCCATTTTTTCCTTAGGCTCAAGTCGTCATTGTCGAATTGACCTTGAGCGGGAGTTCCACTTGAACGTCCTATAAGGAAGTGGTTG